>VZTF01003543.1:765193-806843 GCA_013397755.1 Cnemophilus loriae | reverse complement strand
AGGAGAGGAGAGGATTCAAAATTTTTCATCCACCAAAATGAATCCTGTCATTGAGACTGTAGAAGCTATTTTAGAAAACTGGAAATCCTATCCCATTACTATTAATTGCAAAAATTCCAGAAGAACTTTTTAAAACCTCAGCCTGCTTGTTCATAGCACTCTAGGGCAGTGTGGTACACAGGAAACAAGTGTGTTTCACTCCACCTTCTTCATTATTCAGCCACAATGCATTTGCCACATGGATCCTCCTACTCAGGACAAAGCCCTGATTACATTGATGATGTTCCATGCTGGTGAAGGATTGAAATTACAGTAGGGTGACAAGGAAGTGTAATAGCTCTTGGGAAATGTAATTGCAGCAGCTGCCCTGGAATCAAGTGGCCAGCCCTCACATTTTGTAAAGTTTTACTCAAGAATTAAGCTTATGAGCCTAGAAAATTTGCTTCCCTTAGAAGGTAGAAGTCACCTCAGAAGGTGGCAGTCACATCATGCATCCTTTCAGCATTTTGATGGAAAGCTTTAAAAGACAGTTGTGAATGAACAGATTACAGTAGAGTATCATTCCTGATTGCCACAGAGCGCCTTGTTTCCACAAATATTCCACAACAGTTGTAGCACACACAGTCCTTCCCTTACAACTGAAAGGTAACTTATCAGAGACAGGAGAGAGAGAAGAGAAAATGGAAGCTTCTCTTACTAAAAAATTTTCATTTCCTGATCCACAGTTCACAGACCTTGTGAGACACTACAATCTACCACACTGAACTCCCACCTTTGAAACAGACTGAGGAGTGAATGCTCCAAGGACAAATTCCAACTCAACACAGAAATCTGAGCATGTATGCATATGAACCCACTTGAATATGTTTCATCCGCACTTGTTAGAATGAGCTGGGTGAACGTGGAGAGAGGCCATTAAGGAGGAAAAGGCACCATTGATGCATCCCAACAATGTGTAACTCAGGACCACAGCTTTTCCAAGGCAGCCCCTGCAGCATGCAGAGTCAGACCTCTTCCAAGACGTGCTTCCAGAACTCACCAGGAATCTTCCAGCAGCACTCATGGCTCAGGCAGCACTGCAGAGGGGAGGTACAAACCAGAACAGTGCTACACTAAAGCCACCACGGAAGCACAGCCTTTTTTACTGGCACAACTCCTGTACTAAGACAGAAGGGCCATGTCTTGACTTTCCTTCTCACTCATCAATGGAGGAGAAATTCTGTCTGCATACCAGTATGAACAGCAACCCTTGGAATGGTCTTGTCTTCAAAGTTATAAGGCTTATTCAACAGAAATATTTAAAAACCTGGTTTTGAAAGTGCATGTGGCTTTGAGGAAGGACATAAGAACAAATGGCTCATCCATAATCAGGGTTTGACACAAGGAGATGTGTCACTGTACCTCTCAGCTTGCTGTAAATTCACTTCCAATGTATTCTTGTCTTGTGCTTTATGTCCTGAAACAGGCACACTTGGGATGATTGAATTAATTGAATGAAACAATCTGAAGAATTTTAGATTTCATTCAGCTTTAGGGTAATTCTAAACGCCAGTGTCAGACTGGAAGTTTAATGACCAGTGTGAACAGGCCCACCATAAGGCTCTTAAACAACTCATGTGGACTTTCAAAAGCTACCCCCAAAATTACTATGAAACTGTTTTCAATACTTACTAGCTTGTTCCACAGAGGGCTTCTTTTGGGTTCAGTACAGCTCAAGTATTTGGGAAGACCTGAGTTTGATTCACTGACCTAAATAACATTTTCTGTAGTATCATTTTTAGGCTATGCAGATATTCCAAGATAAAATACAGGACTCCTACAGGCATGCAGTAGAAGTGTGAGAAATACTTGCTTTAAGAGAAGATTGGAGGTGGGGGGGGGGGCTGTAAGACAACAGCTATTAACCGCATCGTTAATTTTCTTCCGCATTTTGAGTCTTCACTGCTCTTGTGGCAAACATAACTCATGTCTAGTTGAATGATGAATTTTCAAACACCCAAAATGACGTGAAATGAACAAACAATCATTTTTCCTGCAGCGTTTGCACAGATATCTGCTTTATGGAGCTCTTAGGACTAAGGTAAAAATCATCAAGAGAGAATAAATATTTAGCTTGGGCTGCAATGGGAGAGTATATTAACACACCTCTGCAGTTCTGGAGTTTTGCTGGAATTCTAAGCAGAAGTGGCAAGAAACCACAAAGAAAACTGGTTTCAAACTACACTTAGATTTACTACAAGACATGCCATGAATCACTTGTTGCATGTCAGTTTTATTGAACAGAAATATTCAACACAATAAAAATTTGGACTTTTCAGCATGCACTAAGCAAAGGTCTCCAAGCACCTTAATTTATGTGATAAATGCAATCTCAGTTTGCTATGAAGCTTGCTGTGAAACAGCCATGAGCCCCATATGGCGAGTGAGGAACTAGAACATCCAAGAACAGGCACACCAAGCAACATTGCAAAGGAACTTACGGCAGAGAAATGATTTAACCCAAGTTCCTTAATCCCCAGTCTGTCACTGAAACCCAACTTGGAAGTTTATCTCAACTGAATCAGTGGGGTTCTTTCTCATTCTTCTCACTGTATATCTCAGTTTGGAACAAAATAAAATAACAAGCAACCAGGAATAAGATTTCTTAACTGCAAGGGGGATAGGTACCTCCTATGAGTTGGGCACTTCCAGGCGTCCTCTGCACTCAGCACTGCCTCCCTGAAACCTTGCCCCATGCATTTTTGAAGTGTCTGTGGAGAAGTATGTCCCATCAGTGCTAAGGTAATTCCTGCTTAAAACACACATGCCAAAGTTCTTCCAAGTTGGCTGGCTGACAAAAACCAGTTATGTTATCCTGGATCCCAAAAGTCAGTGGCACCTGAAGGCAGAGCCAGAAGGCTCTGCTGCTTAGGTCAGGCTTTGCCCACCTTGAGCTTAAATATGAACTTTGTTTGTTTGTTTTTATATAATGAGGGTTTTCCTCAGGTAGGCCTCTGCCCTTTTTTTCTTTTCTTTTTTCTGTTTTTCTTTTTTTTGTCTAAAAAGAAGTCTATAGGAAAAAGTATGCAAGGACATCAGTTGTCACACCATTGTCAACATGGCTACTGTCTTCTGTAAGGGCTTTGGGAAAGAACCATGACGCAAACCAAACTTGACCCGAGCCATTACGTGCTGTTCTCCCACTTGAAGGTCTGACAGTCCAGTCAGGCATGGCTTCAGTCCTGCCAGTAACCCCTGAGCCAGGAGAGGTTCCCTATTTTGAGAAGCACAGGCACCCAGGTGTCCCGGACTCCTCAGACAAGCAGAGCCATTGTTGCGTGAGTTCAAACCCAGCTAATGTTTACAGGGTCTTTGCAAGCAAACGACACTTGTCTCAAACCTGGTCTTACATGTTTTTCTCTCTATGCTGACTATGGCCTACAAACTGGGTGATCAGGTGCTGCTTGGTGAACAGGAGTGTGTGAGAGACGATGCACATGGGCACTGGCATGTGCAAATGTGGCCTCTTGTGAACTCTCGGTACTGTTTCATTACCTGAATTCTTTTAATTAACAAACATCTGCCAGCTCCTGCACTCTGTCAGAATATACCACTGATGTTCCCTTTGTAGTGCCTTTCATAACATATGTAAACAGGCGGAAGAAAAATCGTGCTGTTATCATCTTTTGATTTTATGAGTAGCTGGGACTGTTTAAACTACAGATTAACTTTTACAGGCCCATCTCTCTCCCCAGCTACCCCCACCATGTGTGAATAGCCAGCTTTCCTGTGTGGGTGCGTCAGGTAAAGATCATTTTAGTAGATGTTTAAAAGGGAGGGAGTCTTGTTTAACACAAACTAAAGTCATAACACTCATTTCATCTCCCCATATGTGCTTTGTCACCTCTCCTCCCTACAGCCTCAAACGATTCTACATTCTTTGGGCCAACATCCCAGTGATGTGATGGGTCTCCTGTCTGCTACCATGATTGCAATGCTGGGGAATGATCTCCAGGAAATTTAAGGAAATGTGTATTTTCTTGCTTCTTCCATGTCAATACTTTTTACAAAGCTACACTTCTTACCGCACAGCTCCAGATCTCTGACAAAGGGCAGACCAAACTGTGAATATATTCTCCAGCCCGAATGTGAATTACATGTCCACCCAATGGTGGGTTACCTGGGAACGATGAAGAGCGTCTGCAACAGCAGTTCTTCCATCTGAGTCAGGTTGTGGCAGCACTACACACACAGATCTGCAAGGTGGACCCCTGCATAACCAAGCGCATCAGAGATTAGGTGCAGCCTGGGTGTTCTGCTCCTACAGCCTCGCACAGAATGTTTTATGAAGATAAATCACTTTCCCGCCTCAACTGACTGAGATGCTTTTGTCTCCACCCAGCCTGAAAACTGGGTGTGGTTGACAAAAGTGGAAAGAAACACCACACATTCCCTGACTGCCTTTACTTCTCTCGCATTTTAATCCATTTGAATTGTCTTCCTTTTAAGATTGCCCAATGAACTAAATACAAAGACATAGAGAAGCTATTCTGTGTAAGAGATCTTCTGCAGTTGTCCTCTCTTACACTTCTGCAGAAAACAAGCAGAGGATGTACTTCCAGGATTTCACTTCAGGTGATACAAGCCAGCAACAAGAAATAAGAGTAAAATATACACAGTTTGAAGCATCCCAGTGACTCAAAGTCCTAGTTCCCTGCTTCTTTTCCCACATAATCTTTCCCCTTTAAATATATCTCCTTTCTCTTGGAACATTATTTCAGCTTAATCTGCAACCTTTGCTTTCTGGTTCTGAACAATTCCTACCTCCAAATTCCCTTTATGCAACCAATTCTCCAATTCTTCCCCTCAGCAATGAAAGGAGCCTTAAAACTTAGAAGCCCATCGCTGCTTGCTAACCCCCTTTTTTTTCCCCATTATGCTGCTCTTTCAGCTCCAGTCAGCTCTGCCATTTCCATGATCAGTTCCCAAGAGGACCTCAAATGAGGTCCCAGGTGAGACATAGACTATTCTTTCCCTGGCCACATCATAATAAGTTTCATGTACTTCTAGGGGCTTTGAAGGTTGAAAGCATTTTCTATTACTCATTAAAAGTGAAGTCAGCAGCTGATGTGGCTGAGCTAGGCTTGGATAAAGAATCTATGCGTGCTGGAGGCAGACCGAAGGAAGGGCTTGAACAAATATTCCTTAGTTCAGGAAAAGATAGGGACAGTCCCACGAAAAACACAGAGGCAAATTTCGTTTTCCCCATAAATTTCCTACAAACTAATTTTTTTTTTTTTTTTTAAATTCAAGATATTAGCAGTATCTTCTCTGAGCTTGGATTAACTATCCATGTTAACTATCAACACAAGCACTTGTGAAGAAAAGTCAGTCCACGGATACTACAGAGAGATGGTTTTTCTACATCAACCTTTTCTAAAATGCTTGTAGCCACACAGAACATCTGAAGTGTTTGAACTTGTGCAATTAGAACAAGTTGTCAGGGACACAAAAAGCTTTTCAGAAGAGCACAGAAGCTGCCTGTATGTTATCTACCAGTGTCATATACCTTCAGCCTAGGAATCATCAGAGCCTAGGCAGCAGGATATGAAATAAAAATCTTCAACGCCAACCCTATTTCAGCAAGCTGCGATTTTTTTCTCTAATAAACCCTCTTCCCTGCAGCTTTTCCTTCTGTCTCTAAGTTCTTCTTTTTTTGTTCTCTGCCCTCTGTACTTTTTCTATTTTCCCCCATTTCTTTTGTCTTGTCCCTCCTCTCCCCTTATTTCTTTTCCCCTTTCTTTCTCTGCTCCTCACCAGCGTACATTCTCTCCGTATCCCAGGCCCTCCTCAGTCCCAGTTCTTTGATTCTCTTTGCTTTCTTGCCTCTTCCCTACTCTTCTCTCTCTCTTTTCCTCTTTGACCTGAATTAGATTGTTGCAGTTTTCTATGCCAAGTCAAGAAGCCCTAATTTCTAGCCTCATTCCAGTACACAAACCTCTTTCCTATTACAGAATTATTCTGAAATTTATAATTCAAATTTCTAAGGAAAAAGACAAGACACAAAGTTCTCCCGAATAAATATTCTCAGAGGTTCAGCACTTGGATCTAAAGTTTTGGTCCCATGCCCTGTGAACACTGGGTCCAGTTGTGAGAGTCAGATGAATTTTCCCAGATTTTGGCAATAGTTGGCAGCTGGCAAAGCCTCATGAATGGCAGACTTACGGTTCTGGATTTTATACACTGGCTTTGTTCTGAATCAAAACAAAATATTCAAAATTTGAAATGCTACCAAAAAAATTACTTTGACTCATGAAATTTAGAGTATATAACATAAAAAAAAAAAAAATAAAGTAGAATTGGAAATTCATCATTCCTTTCTAAATACTGAGATGGGATGTCCTCCCTAGACTTTCACCTGCACAAAATTTTCATTAATTCCAGAGGATTTTTCAAAGTGCTCTCAGAAAAGGCAGGAAGAAACCGTGACTGTTTGAAGACCTTTGAGAAATGGTGCCGTGATTTTAAATGCCTTGCATATCTACAGTCCCTGGGTACACACTGCTCTTCTGCAGTACATCATGACAAACAGGATCAAATGTCACCTTAGCCTTGGCATTCTGCAGACATAACTGAGCTACCTTTAAATTAGCTAATGTGACCTCTACTAGCACCACAGTTATGGTAAAATTACGATCCCCATGAACCTAAGGAAACAGGGAGATAGTTTGCCCAAAACAAGGCGTCTTGTGTCTTGTCTTCACAGTTTAAAGGTAATATAGGTTTGGCTGCAACAGCTGGAGTCACTGGGTTGATTTCTAGAGGGTGTGAGCTGTTGGGGAGGAATAGGTGTGTCCTGTGCCCTCACTGCCCCTAGTCAGCCCGAACACCACAGACCAGATTTCAGCTGGCAGTTGCAGCCAGCAGGACCTGTGCACAAGCAAGCTAAGCTGCTCATTCACACATTTCATCCTCTTCTGAGCAAACACCTCTGCACAACCATTGCTGAGGTGTCTCTTGCGTGACAGGAGCCCTGGGACATGAAGGGTGTTGCCAAGCAGGAAGTGTCCTGCGTGAAGCTTGGGGCTGCGTCCTGAGACAGCGTGTTACACTCAGCACTGGTTCTTGCTAATGGGCAGCTGAAAGGACCAAGTTGCCACGTGGACGTCTGAGGTAAACGTTTGCTTTAGCCCATTTGAATCTAGAAGGCCCATCAAACATGCACAGCTATGGCATGTCCTCTTCCACAGCCAGGGACACGTGTTCCCACACGTCCCTGTCTGAGCAGTGAGTGGCCATACGAATCTACAAATCAACCCCTGCCCACGATGGACAGATGGGCTGGGGCATCTGCACATGCTTCTGAGGCTCAGACTTCTGCAGAAGTCTGTCATCACCCCCTCATCTATAGGACACATGGACAGAGAGCTAGGGGCAGACTAAAGTGAATACTGCTCTGGAGAGCAAAACACCTCTATGTGTCCAGCAGGACTGTTCATTATATCCACCCAAAGAAAGCAGGGCCTCAGATTCTCAAAACCACTCCCCCGTGACTCCTCTCTGTTACAGGATCCTTCCTTCCTTTTCCCATGGCTCATCTGTAAATGGCTCTGTTAACTTCTTGAATTTTGAACTGTGCTGTGATGGTCCTTTATGATGGTCTATAAATTTTAATAGATCAGGAAAGAGAAGCAGTACAGATACTTCTGATATCACTGAAGAATGGCTGGAAAGAAAATACAGATAGGAGTGGGAAAAAAGATGGAAGCTGGCATGACAGAGACAAACAGGAGAGAGAGACAATACAAAATGACCTGGTTTACAGAAGGTGTGGAAATTTGGTCTTTACTAACTGGACAGGCCTTAGACTGTGGCCAGTTCATTCCTACAAACCCCCTCATGTACCCACTTGTACGCCACTGGCTGAAGAAACAAATGCCTCAGAAAGGACCACAGACACAAACAGCTTGGTAATTGATGAAGATACATCATCCTCGCAATGTCTAACAGAGAAGGGTATTTCTCATTTTATTTGTTCATGAAACGGACGTGCCAAAGGATCAAGTGTCTTAACTAAAAATGAGTGAGCAAAAAAGGGGAGTGAAGTGGCCCTCCGGATTTCCAGCCCACTGCCTAGGTAGCAGAGGGAACCAGCTTGAATACAGATATTGGAAATGCTGCTAAGGGATGAGATGACACCATTTGAGAAGGTTTTTCCCTAATTTGCATAATAATAAATACATGTATAAGTGGAATTAACTAGCAGGTATTTTTTCCATCTGTTTGTTTTAATTATTTCAAACTGTAGTGTTTGTAAATGTGATCGACACTAAACCTTTATTTAGACTGTGCTTTGAATAAGTGCATCCACATTAAAATTACTAACCATAACCTGTAAATCACAGGTTGGGTTTGGTTATGAATGTTACAAGTGCTATATTAAGCTTCCAAACAGAATTAATTTCTTGCTCTAGAAGACCTTGAGAAGTTGTGCATTTCTAATGCAGAATGAGATCCACAACTTGGATCAGCTGTTTGCAACAGCTTTTATTTCTGAGAATTGGATTTTCTCATTGCAGCCAGTTTAAGTACATGCTGAGAGACAGAACATAAGTAACACTCCCAATACTGCATATGTGAACTCTGCCACAACAGGGGAGATTTTCAGTAGTACAACTGAAAATTTGGCATCTCACTGCTTTCAACTGTCACTGAGAGTTGGATGCCTTTCTTGTTGTTGTTCTTTGTGCATCCAAAAAAAGCCTATATGCAATTATGTATTTTTATGGAAAGGACAGAGCTTGATTTCTAAATACCTTCTAACACATACACTATCAAAAATCCAAAAGATATCAATTATTCCAGAGGCAATTCAGTTTATTACTTTTTTATTCAGTGATTTTAGTTCGGATCAAGACCAAACATCAATATTACTTTCTCTTAGGACTATAGTTTTCTGTATTGATCCTGCCTTTGTTATCTCAATGGCTTATTTGTTAGGCAGAAAAGATATGACTAGGCATATGTCACTGTGGAATACAGGAAGATTCACTGAGATTGATGCAGAAGCAAAGGACAAGCGTTAACCAATCCAGCTGTCCGAAAGCCAGGGCTAATGTTAACCAAGGAGCACATTACTGTGATTCCATCAGAATGTTCTTTTATTTATTTAACTTTCCCATTTTCATTTTTTATTTGGGTAAGATAATTGCCTATGATAAGCTCTCTCTGTGTAGGTGGGAAGCATGCAGAAAGCCAGCCTTTAGACTGGAATATTTACACTAAGCCTAAGCATTAATGATGTGTAATGGCCAGACCATATTTGCATATTGGAATGATCTCAATTAAAATCCTTTATCAGATGACTTCAAAGAGAGAACCTCTCACACTGCAATATATTTTTCCATGAAACACAGCCTATTAGGGATTTAATGTGTTTATCTGCATTTCTAGAGACAATAATTTTAGTGTTCATTTCATAAGTAATAAAAGATACACTTCTTTCCTTAGGCTCTGTACCACAAAATTCTTTTATCTTTCTTCATAATGCACTTTCTGAGCCCTGAACTTCTTTGAAGGACAAAAACATAAAATAGTCAACAGCGCTTGAACTAAATAATGCCTTGGCCTTCGATATTTTTTCTCATCCCGAGAATCTAAGTACATTACAAAGATTTACAATGTCTAAAAGAGATAAGAGACTTGGAGGGTTCTCTTCACCACTGGAAGACAATGTACTCTGAGTAGGCACGCAAAAACTTTCTATGGCATTGAGAAACAGAATGCAAGTGAAGAGTCTGCAAGAAGCAGTACGGTAACCTACATAAAGAGGGTAAAATGCTAAAAGAAAAGGAAAAAGATAATTCACCAATTTCTTGATAGATTGCCATTCATTGAAGAAATCTCCAGCCACATGCAAATTTTAAATACTATGTTTTAAAAGGTTATATGAAGCTTGAAAAGGGAGAATTCTGATAGTCTTTTTAAGGGATTTCAGTTATTTTCACAATATTTTAAAAGACGTATTTGTTAAAATAAAGACAGTAGCTGGAAAACACAGCATTTCACTCATTTACAGAAAGGCCTAGAGATAATGAATTAATAAATGGGGGAAATATATAATTTAACATATTAGAGTGAAAGTTAACACATACAAACCATTGGAAAACTGGGCTCCAATAACAGATTATTTTCTTTCTTGTTGCTGGGATCTGTCATTGAAAACCTCTGTGGCAAGTATTTTCTTGATATTTGATTCTTTATTGTTTTCTAAAGCCACAGGAGTCATTATCAGCGAGGTCCTGGACAAGAACTGTGCCTTCATAAAAATAACCTGAAGTTCCAAAGATACAAAGATTTCAGCACAAAGGTTTTTCATCCAGAATTTCTCACGGGAACTAGTGCCACCTGCAACTCAGACATCCAGCAAGAGAGAAGGAATGATACAGCACCGTGATTTGGGCATCCTACCAACCCTTGTAAATAAAAAATTGACAAAGAAGAGGCCTCATTTCCTCAAATCTAATACTGCATTTTCTCATGCCATAAGGAGTGACAATCCTGGAGTCACCTATTAGGGATAAACTCCCTCAAATTATCTCACGTATCTCATAAGATGCAGTGTACACAGGGAAGCAGCTGCCACATATCAGCTGCTCTGGGGTAATTACCGGTGTATATTCTCACGGTAACAGTGAGGGCACTTCCTCATCTTTCACTTCAGAGTAAACCACCTTGCATTTATGACAGGGTAAGAGAATAGACAGCCTAGTTACCACACAGCCACTGATTTACAACAGCTTTCTCCCTTGTGTATGCACTCTTGCTCCTGAGCAAACCCCAGCAAGTGGAATTAGCTCACCTTGAACTTAAAATTTTCATTATTTGAAATAATTTTTTATCTGTTATGCCAAGGGTCTTTCACTAAACAAGAAAATGAAAGCTATTAAAACAAATCACTTATTGTTGCAGGAAAGTGCAGGCAAGTGTTTGGTTTTAATTAAGTTAGGAGAGAGATGGATTGGTAAGAGTTTTAAAATAAACACAAAGTCTTAGGTGCTGCCTATAGTGTGACTATGGCACTATAGTGTTCAGATAGTGTTCTGACTATGAAATTTGAAGTCATGTAGTCCAACAGAAAATCAAAGACTACAACACAGTGGAATCAAACTAAAAATAATGGATGAAACGTACTGTAATATCTTTCTTGAAATCCACATGTGTGGATTTATGGGATCAGCCTAGATTTACCCATAGAAAAGAGTAAATATGATCAACATTGAAGAGTCTATAGTCTGAAGTGTCATTATCTAAAGGATTTGTTTTAACTTTAATAGCACAAATATACTATATACTCTCTGGTATATTTAGCAACCTTATTGACTAGTATTAGAGGGTAGCAGTAGTACCTAGAATTTAGTATTACTAGTGCCTAGTATTAATACCAGGTATTGATGGTACTAAATATTTGTGCTAGTATTAGAAAATTTATCTGGTGCACACACCAGAAGACAATCAGAGTAGCCTGCAAAGTATTTGTTGTCAGAATACTGCTGTGAACCAGAAATAGAGACAACATTGTCAGTGAATTTGGGGCTGAACGCATCAGAAGACAATCAAGAGTAGCCTACAAAGCATTTGTCATCATAATCCTGCTACTGAAACAGAAATAGAGACACCAGCGTCAGTCAGTATGGGGGGGTGAGTACACATTTCCAGTGTGCTCTTTAGAATTATTTATTCTCAGACAACCAGACTTCCATTAAAGGTATTAGGCTAGCAAAAAAATCTCCATCAGCTGAGGTAGAACACCAAGTCACCACCTGTGTTTCAGGAGGTGCAACGTTCCCCTCGGGAAATAAGAGCAGAAAGAAAGGCTACTGAAGAAGGAAACTAAGGCGTTTGCAGCAGAATACCAACATCCCATTTAGGTTAATGTTTCTCATTTTATTTGGAAGCTTGAAAAACATTACCATCATTCACGCTTTGCTGTAATTGGACAGAGTGATTAGAACACCTTTTTATATTAAATGCACATTTTCCTTTCAATAATATCTGTGTTAAATGAGAAGAATGCCATTCAGCCAGTCAGCAATGATTTATTTTATCCCTCATTTTTAAAGCTTTTTCTAATTTGTGGTTTTGTAGAGAAACTGTACATGAAGACTGACAATGTACACTGGCTTTGAAAGGAGAAGAATCAGAAGAGAAGCTCTTTCAAAATGTAGAGGATCCTGTAAGGAGAAGAATTGATTACTGCCAAATAAGATTTCTGAAAATTTATCATTCAAAACAAGAGGTCACAAAGACTGACATTGACAAGGGAAAGACTGCAAAAAGCAGTATGAGAAATTCAGACAGAATATCCTTCTGCAAAGGGCTGTCATTGCACAGAATAAAATGGTCTTTGTTGAAGTCAGTAATAGATGTAAATGGTGAACATCGGTTCAAGAGGGAGCTGAATACGTTTGGAGCAGGGAGCGAATGTAGCCATGCAGTCATAAGAGAGATAATTGTGCATAAGATGGTCAGCTACCATACCTGGTGATTTGTATTTTCTGCTGCCAGAGGGAAGGGTTTGATGGACCATGTGCTTTTTTCTGGGCTATTATTACTTGTGTGTCTGTAAAAAGTGCCCTCTGCTATCACAGCAGCCACAGTAATAAAATGTAAGTTAATAATATTATTTATCCTGCAACCATCACTCATGTTTACTGCTCAATCACATCTTTTTCCCTTCCCACTATACCTCCCTCCTATTTGCATTTGAAGGCTAAAATCTCAGCAAAAGCTATTTAGTGTGTGGGTCTTTTTCAGCTCTCACTGTCCCAGCACTGCTCTGTTGTCACATGTGTGACACATATGTATACATAGACTCACGTGTGCTCAGATACTGTCTCGAGATCTTTCTCTTCTTATCTCCTCTATCTACCTAAAACTGTGTTTGAAATCACTGCACGAGAGAGGGCCATGTGTCTCTCCATGCTTGCCTCTGAAGGCGAATGCTTGTCAGATTCCTACTCAACCAACTGTTGCCAAACTAGCAAAACTCAGTCAGCAAAACCATGACCTCTCTCAGACACTTAAGCCACCTTTAGCCCAGCTGCAGCTAAACTGGGATGTTCCTAATATCTCAAAATGGAGTTACAGTGATTTGGAAAAGGGGTTTAACTGAGACACAAGCTGAAATCAATCCAAGCCTGAAAAACTGAACCATCACAACTCTCACATGTGCCTATTGTTTCCTCCACCCTCCAGGGGCAGGAAGGAATGGCAGAACACAAACCAGAGAAAAGACTCCAGCGAGTCTGGCAGGTACACTAACACTATGATGGTGCTGAATTACACTGCTTTCAATCCTATTTGTCAAAAAACTAGGAGACGTAAAGAAAGTCAGCAACTTTTTTTTATTACGAAAACTATCTGAACCAGAGGACTGTCTCATAAAAAAACAGAAAAGCTGTCGTGTTTTGTATTTAAATAGAAAATAAAATTTCTTCTAAAATGGTATTTTTCCCTTTACATCACTAGTCCCAAACAACATAATCCTTACTGGACAGACACAGTCTCCTATATGCAGCTGATGCAGGCAGGTAGACAGAGGAGGAGCACAGAAGTGAAAGTCACACACCCATGAGAGGTGCACAGGAGTGAAATCACACACCCATGCCCACCCAAACTCAGCACCAAGGCACAGCAACCCTCATCCCAGCTAGAATAAGGCCTTTTCCATTTCACACCATGCAGGAAACAAACCCCACAGCTTCATTTCAGTCAACACGGCAACATCATTATTTACCTAAAGAGAAGACAACTGCATCCCATCTGGTTTTGGTATGAAATCTGCTGGATAGATCACTGTGCTGGTTTTGGCTGGGATGGAGTTAATTTTCTTCATAGTAGTTAATATTGAGCTGTGTTTCGTATCTGTGCTGAAAACAGTGTTGGTAACACAGGGATGTTTCTGTTATTGCTGAGCAGTGCTTATACAGAGCCAAGGACTCTTTTGCCTCTCACCCCACCCCACCCCACCAGCGAGTGGGCAGGGGGTGCACAAGGAGTTGGGAGGGGACAGGGCCAGGACAGCTGACCCCAACTGACCCAAGGGANTCTGTGCTGAAAACAGTGTTGGTAACACAGGGATGTTTCTGTTATTGCTGAGCAGTGCTTATACAGAGCCAAGGACTCTTTTGCCTCTCACCCCACCCCACCCCACCAGCGAGTGGGCAGGGGGTGCACAAGGAGTTGGGAGGGGACAGGGCCAGGACAGCTGACCCCAACTGACCCAAGGGATAACCCAGACCATATGGTGTCATGTTTAGCATATAAAGCTGGGGGAGAAAGAAGGCAGCAGGGAGGCATTTGGAGACCTTCTGTCCTGGAGATGTCTGAACACCTGCCTGCCCATGGGAAGTGGTGAATGAATTTCTTGTTTTGCTTTGTTTGTGCACGCAGCTTTTGCTTTACCTGTTAAACTGTTTTCATCTCAACCCATAAGTTTTGTCACTTTTACTCTTCTGATTCTCTCCCCCATTCCATTGTGGAGTGGCTGCATGGAATTGAGCTGCTGTCTGGGGTTAAACCACAACAACTGCCTACATTTCAGGTTAGAACCTGAACATGAACATGAACCGTGTAGGTTACATGACAGGTTAGAACCATGTGTACCTGAGGCACTCGCTGAGGGCTGCAGTCACCCTGGGCTCCCTCTTGCCAACGTCTCCACAGGGGCAGAGACAGGAACCTCTAAGGAGCTAATTTAAGCTAAATAAAATCTGAATTGCTCTCTGAGGTGACTGTTGTCCTTCACTGACTAAGGAGGAAAATCAGGTGTCTGTCCCCTTGATGGATGCAGTTAAGTACCTTCTCTGAGATCGGATGCACCTGGACCTACCTGAGAATATACACTTCCCTGGAAGTGTTCAGGGCCAGGTTGGATGGGGCCTTGAGCAGACTAGTCTAGTAGCAGGGTTGGAACTAGATGGTCTCTAAGATCCTTTCCAACCCAAGCCATTCTGTGATTTCATTATATTTGACTAGACATACGCAAAAAGGATTAAAGTGTTCTGCTTGCATAGGGTAGGCTAGGAAAAAAGCCATGAATGCATCGTCACACACTGATAGTACCAGTTCTCTGCATTCCTTCTGCAGCCTCCTTCCAACAATCATGAAGTGCTTTACAGAACCAGAAGCCTTGTCTGTCTAGCAAAAATACATCATCTAGGAATCACTTTGTTCCACTTAGTGCACTTCTAAGAAAACTTCTAACCATGCACACAAAGGTGAAACCCCTCCACTCATCATTTCCTTTAACACCTCAGCCTCAGTTTGCTTTGAAGGTTCATACTCCTGCACTAATGCCATTTAAAATCCCATTTTTGTGGGATTTTGTGGGATTTTTTTTGTCCTGAAGAATTTACAGTCTCCCTAGGCAAGGAAAGGTAATCCTTGCTTGTGTTCTGCAGAAGGGAAACTGAGGCTCAGGAAGTCTTTATCGTACTGTTCGTGCTCATTACTAAGATTTAAAATTGTTTCTCCACTAAAGCATAGAATTATCACGATCCCATAAGTTAAGAGAAAGACCTAGCACACAGTTTTGCTTTCTGAAATGGTATTGTGGGAAGAACAGTTGAGAAGGAAAAAAAACAGGAAATCAAATATTGAGGAAATCAGTGAACTATAGAAAAACCTATCGTGGTATCAGAATTTTGAAATGAAGAGTTCCATGTGTCCTTTAAAGAAGGTTTTCTGTAGCAATGGGAAATATACTCTCCCTTAAGAATCCCATGCAAAAAGAAACTTCTTATAAGAGAAACCAATGGTTTTCCCCATGAGAAGATAAGGGCTCTTCACTTCCACCTTATTAAAAGAAAAATATTTGTTGTCAATCCTTTAACCCTCCTGTAATTAGTCAAAATGCAGGAATTCGTCTTCAGAAAGGTCTTGTTCTTCTTTAGGCATATTTATTCCCCTCTCCCACTCTTCCTCTTAGACCAAGATTCACGTCGTTAGTTCAACAGATAGGGCTGAATCCAAACCTCAATTCCAAACACATTTGGCAACTAAGGAAATTCCAGTCAGTGCCAGCTTTAAAGGCTGATTCTGAAAGACATTAAGCAGTCTTACAGCAGCCACAGAATACAAGGTCCTTTTGAAAAAAAATCCCCTTTCCCTTCATCTGTGCTTATTAGAGCTCTAGAGACTTAAATGAAAGTATTACTGCACCTGCAGCTTTTCAGAGAAACACACCCTTCTTCACACTGCTATGAAAACCAGGCCAACAACAAAAAAGAAGTAAAATTTCGTCTTGAAAACAATGAGGCTTCAGGTGTGAGGAAGGTCATAATCCAAAGACAGTACAGTTCACAAGTGAAAATGGGGACAGAACTCAGCCTGAGTTCTTTATGGTGTTGGTAGATGAGGGCTGGCTTTAAATTCCTGGGTAGAATTTTGAAAAACGAAGGTTTGAAAAAAAAACCAAACCCAATGTCTTTTTTTTTCATAAACTAAGTAAATTTGCCCCAGAAAGCACAAAGATGCAAACACAGAGGGCTGCAGTGTGCCATTTTGAGAGCCAGTAGAATAGTTCATGAAGGAGTATATTAAAAAACTTTCCCCCCCCGCAGTGTTAGGATATCATTAATGCTTCTTTGTTTTAGTAGCATGAAAGGACATTCCCAATATGTACGCCAGACGAGGATACCATACACTTCCACAGTCTTTATCTGCAAATGTTTGGGGTTTTTTGCTGAATGTGCATCCTACCCATAGGAGAGGGCCTAGCAACAATGCAGTACTCTTCTTTTTTTGTTTAAGTATGCTATTACTTCTAAGTGTTCTGGTCTTCTTTGTAAAGACATTTACACTAGAAAGCAAAGAGTACTTTACAGCACCCTGAAAATTTCCATAAATAACAATTGGCCATGAGAGTTTCTTTTCACCTATTCCACAGAGGGGGACATCTAGAGAAGAGCCAGAAAAGGTGGAGATCACTTTAAAATGCTTCTCTCTGTCGTTTCCAATACCCCGCCTAATTCAGCTGGGCCAAAATCTCACTTGAAGTGAGCTGAAGTAGAAGCTTTTTGTGTGTGTATGGAACCGTATCCAGCTGGGAGAGCAGTTAAATGCTTGCCCATCCCCTTAACTCTGGGCATGTAAATTCAAGACGAAGAGAGCTGTTTTGACGTTCTTGGCTGGAAATCACTCTCCACACCTATACTTTAATGCATCTCCTGTACGTGGTAGTTTGGCTGCTTTCTCTCCCTACCATCTGTTCTGATGGCACGGTGCCTGCTCACAAGTTGAATGATATATAGGTGCCAGGCAACAATGCTTTTTGATGGGCAGACTGCACAACACTGCAATTGTCATCTCTTGTGCATGAAGGCCACGCTCGGGTGCCAGCAGCGAGGCATTGGCACTTTGCACCTCCGTGCTCTTGTTCACACCTGTTGACACTTACATGCCAGAAAAGGACTACTTGAACAAGGGAGTTGTGTAACTCCCCATGAGGGATTAGCAGTACCTGAAAGTATATCCAGTCCCCGGCCCAGTCACCATCCTGTGCCTTAAGCAGACACAGGGTCAAGCCTGGAATTTTTCTGTGGGTTTTCACCTTAATATTTTTCTAGATCTGTATGTCTGAAGGGAAGAAGGAGCTACATGCCCAATGAGATGAAAATTGATTGGTCAGGCAAGCCACTTCTCTTCTATGGTCCTATACAGACATTTAAGTGCAAGTCTATGCAAACCTTGTATTTTGCTCATGTTCCAGCTAAGGACCTACAAATTTAACACTCATTTCACAGGCACACCCAGCTTGCTGCAGATCCATGCGAGCATCACTTCTCCTTTCCACATTTCCACATTCACATGGATCACCACTCCAAACCTCACCTATAGACTTTATTTTTTCGGAGATTAGACCAGTCCCTCTTCATGGATCAGATTTAACCACACAAACCTATCATTCAGGTTCATGAGTAAAGTTTATTCTTGTATCTTCTATAGTAGTAACAATTTATACTGATGGAAAAGAATATCAAGAAATGAAGGTAATGTGGAACATCACAGATGAGTTTAATGAGTTTTCAAAACAGTGTGTTTGGAGAAGGGAGAGTTTCCAATCCCTGCAGCGGGTGCATGCAGAAATTCAGTGATTTAGAGAGGAAAAGGACTTACACACACTAGCTAGAGCTAAAATATGTGATTTCATAAGGAACTGTGGAAAGACCTGGGAATGTGCAGTGACTGGACCAGAGCATTCTGCTCTAGGGGGAAAAAAAAATATAGAGCAACAAATTTAAACCTTAATCTTAATCCTTGCCTTTAGCAGAACAGATAACTAAAATCAGATTTTTTGCATATCCTTGTAGCTAAGAAAACAGCTTTGCTGAGAAGGAGGGGGTAGGGGCTGGTGACAGGGCTTTGTTGATAAAATCAGGCAAAAGAAGCTGAGAAAAGAACAAGAGAGGCTCCACCAGTACCACACCATCTGTGGGTTACATGTATCTTTAGCAAAGACCAGAAGGAAGCAGGAAATCAGTAAAATATTTCCCTGATGCAAAACCTCTGGGGAGCTGTCCAGAAGAGATGGAAATTACCTCAAAATGCTTTCCTCTCTTTCTACCCTAGTATGCCTACTTCAACTTATTCAAAATCTTACTGCAAAAGGCACTCAAAGCGCAAATTTTTGCTTATGAGAAAATGAATGCAGCTGGGAGTGTAGGTGCTGGTTGTGCATCCCCTCGGAGACAGTGGAGAGCATGGAGAGAGCTTTCCAACAGTGTGTTGCCACATTCGTGTATCAACTGGATTCAGAACCCAGACCTGGAGCATTTTCAGCGGGGACTTCTTAGACATTGATTTGGGTGTGGGTATGGATTTTGTCCCAGATGTACCTGCCCAAGACTATCTATACATTTTTGTTAGACTGCTGAGTATCGTAAGATTATAACATTTGATTATTACAAACCTGGCTTATAAATAGAGATGGAGATGCTGAAAGGCTGTAAAGGACCTGATACAGGCACTTGGTCAGAGGAAGGAGATCTGTTAAAGACATCAGACTCTGTTCTGCAGGAATACTGCCAGTAGCTGCTGGTTTCCCTGAGCAGGGCTTAGCTTTCCTGGGGACCAGCCACCCAGGTCTTGCACACCTTAGTGCACTTAGTGGGAAATAAGAGAGATGCAATCACGAGAGTTACTGTGTATTTGCTGCCCGCTGTTACCAGGTAGCTGCTATTTCATTTCTATGAAATATCATAACTATGTAAATAAGTCAAGTAATAATTGTAAATGGATGGCTGTACTAAGGGAGGTGGGGGCAGAAACCATAACTGCGCAGCTGCTAAGGCTGTGAAAATTCAACCTTAAGCAGCCTAAACATTCATTTTACAGTGTACACCACTGATTACTTAATTACATCTAAAATATAAGTCAGATCACTAAAAACTCCAGGGAGTAAATTACAAGCAGCTATGAAGCAATGTACATGCATACACTCTACTTTGACTTTAAAAAATGATTGTTTTCCAATGGCTATGAAGGATTTTTCTATTTCTGTTCTGCAAAACATCATTATGTTACAAACATGTAAATATTTCTAAGTAATATTACATGTGCGTGGGAGCATCCATCTTCAGCCTTTCACTGTGGACTCTCACTAAAGGTTCTTATCTTTATGTATATTTGAACAAGAAGATCTACATATGCTTGATCTCGGTATGAACCTCTGTATGACCTGATTTTGTTGCCATGGCCACCAATTAGACCAGCCTTGTTGACTGCAGAACAACAGTCAAAGCATCTCTATTAAGTTCTGAAAAAGAATGTCATATTTTATCAGCACACTACAACAGCTTATCCTTGTGGTAGTGTTGTACTATTTGTTTCCTCCATTAGCTCTGTATTTAAGCATCTAACTTAAAAGACAGGAAAAAGGGGGGAGGGGTGTGTGGCTATGTCACTAGCCAGAAGGTTCACTTCTTTTACTTTTTTTAGTATCTGCTTTTGTTTTCCAGGTTTTGTCTTCTTAGAAGGTAGAAGACAGACAAAGACTCTCTTTGCTTCATTGAGATTAGCATAAAATTTTTCCTTCAGTTACTGTTTTTGAGGATCCTATCAGCACTTTCCCAAATGCAGTTTTTGAAACATTTGCCTTCCAGTATGTGACAAATCAGTAGAGCTGCCTCAAAAGCTCACTTGGCAAACACTGCTTGTTAAACTACCTTTGCTCCGCACTAAGTGTGTGTAAAGATACCAAATACTGTCACATGCAAGAAAAGACAGTTCAGTGCCATCAATATTATATTTTGTTAATGTCTACCTGAAAAAACCCCAAAACCAACCAACTTGTAATGTACTTGGTTTACATCAAAACAAATAGAGGTTGGAAGATAGCAGTTCCACGACTAAATCTTTTATTTCTCAGGCTTCCTCTTCAGAAAATAATTTTCTTAGTATTGTTTTCATAAAAGCTTTCAAATGCCCTAAAATAATACAGAGAAATTGGCTTTTATTTTGAACAGGATTTCTCAATATGTACTGCATCTCTTGGCATATCTATTATATTAACTCAAGCCTTAATGATACAATGGTTAAAAACAGAGTACAGATGTGTATAAATGAAAAATGTAATAGATTTCCCTCTTAATGTAATAGAATTGGCACGAGGCACTGGAAACAGGAGTGAAAGTAGTCACTCAAGCATTGTGTTTGCATGTTATTTAAATACAAGTGGTTGAGGTATAAGTACCTCTAAGTACACCTGAAAGAGATGGTGCCTTGTAATCATTGTTTCAGCAATTGACAGTTGTTTACACAACAGCAGCACATTCTCTACTGATTTGAATAATAAACATGTTTAAACACCAGCTGGATAATAGAAGGATAATTGAAACATAGTTTAAAGCTCTGATTTACAGGCATTGTGGCAACACTTTTATTTGTGGTACAATGCTATACTTCTGTGCAGCCTCTTGAAAAAATTAAATAGGCATTGTTTCAAACAACTTTGGGATATATTTAACTCAATTAATCTATCATGCGTTTGTGTGCCTACACAGACAGACAGACAGAACAAAGAACACACCATCAAAACTTCCAAAAGCCTTATGCTAGTGACCTCACGCTGCTTGTGCTTAGTTTAATTATACATTTGCTGGGCCCTTACCTTGTGCTGACTTTCCCCAAGTGTGAACTTCAGTGCTTACAGAGTTTATAAAGCCCACAGACCACAGGAACCCAGAGGGCCAAATGAGGGACAAAGCAGGTGGAGAGACAAGCAGTCTTCCTTCAGCCACCTGGCAGACCATGGGCCACAAAGGAACCATAAAAATGCTGAGAGATTTGAGGTGTCACCCACTTCTCCTCCCTTCTGCTCTGCTCCTGAGTTTGAACTGCTCAGAAATTACTGTTTGGACCTGTTTTCTAAAACGAAAATTCAAAGAGAAGCTGAAGCAGCCCCACTAAAAGTATACCTTTGTATTGGTTTTCTTAAAAACACCTCTGCAAATACTTTCTTAATGCAAAATCTACAAGCTGAGAAGCCTAAAGATGTGGCTGTAGATTTCCATCAGACTTTTTAATTCCCAAACATCAGATAAACCAAGGCAGTCTAGCTTTTGTTCTTCATGCTGCTTCTGATGTCTTATCCCAGTTTTGAACTACAATTAATTCACTGACAAGTACTGAGGTGTGGACAGTTTCCACACATTCATTTAGGTTCAGCTCTCTGACTCAGTCTCACACTTTATTCAAATGCTGTTGGGCCTGCTTGATCCCTGTCTGTACAAAACCCACAGCTTACTCAAGAAGATTACAGATACCAGGACTGGCTTCTTTTATGTACCAAGCCCTGGCAGTTGCTGCTGAACGACCCCTAAGTTCAAGGCTTTCAAGAATCACATCAGCTCAGACCCTAACTGAGAAAAGCCTCAAAAGAAATAACTTACAGTAGGCCCTGTTTTCAGATCCTTCATTCTTTACAGGTATCAGGTACAGACAGGAATATGGAGAGATCCAAGTCACTGGCTCCAGGACTTAATTATGTTTTGGATATCTAAATGTGATAGGCAAGACAACTTGTGTAAACTCTTAGCAAAAATGTCTGTCACTCCTACTGAAAGTTTGTTTGCTTTGTACTTATAACAATGTTACCAAAATTTTTTCAATTGAAATTTTCCATGTCTAAAATTACTTTTTTTATTATTATTTTTGCCTTGGTATTTTTTTTTTCTAATGTTCTTAAGACAGTGGCTTTTCAGAGACAATATTTTTTAAATGGCCAGTTATTTTCCTTACCAGTGCTCCATTGGTTTTTACCTTGTTATTGACTGAAAAAACAGGGCAGGGAACTCACACCAAGCTTGTGTGTTCATGTCGACCTGTGTTGCTAAACAGATGCTGCTGCCTTTCATTCCATATGGAACTTGTTCAGGGCATGTGACTTCATTCCTAGATAACCCAACTTGTACCTCTTATGAACTCACAAAAAGCTCAAAAAACTGCACTCTTCCAGCACAAACCCAATAAGACCATATCCCTATGCACATCAATTTCACGATATCAGAAGTTTGAAAAGATGGGAAACAAAGCATGAAAGGTATTTCGTGATAAATCCTGAAACTTAAAGTGGTGGAAAGTCTTCAATGATGTTGCTATGTCTATAGCCGACAAATATACCACAAATACTATTAAAACCAACAAAAAATTTAAGAAACATTCTGCCCTATGTATAAAAACCTACTCACTTGCTCACTTTGGGGTCTCTCATGTGTTTAGTATGTCTGAGGATGTGATCAGACTTTCTCTGGAGATAGTCTGTTGGCTATTGCAAGGTATCTACAAACACACACATATGCCCCAGCAAACCTGGCATGGATAAGTTTGAAAAGAGTAGAGTCCAGATATAAAACACAGAAGAGAACAGGACACATCTATACGTACCTTTCACTTAACAAAAATACAGTCTATGGCTGCAGCTGGAAGCTGTATTACATTGAGTCCCTAATCTCTTTATGACACAGAGCAGAGTTCTGTACAGTGTTGCTAAATACTATGTATGCCATACATTTTTATTTCTGGAAAAGAGAATAATCACAATGAGCAAGTCCTATCACCAGATGACGGATGGATGCTCTGAGATACTTTTGGAAGAGACATAAAAGAAGAAATGCACCACATACAGTGATATAGGAAGAGGCACAATAGCAGAGTGTGGATCAGACTTAGGGAGGCCTTTATCTAAGGAACTAACAAACAGAAGCTGCACTTGATAACAACATACAGCTGGATAAGATGCATGGAAAAAATCACCATGAGCTTCCACAAGATATGATGGGCAGACAATGGTGTGTTGTAGCTGTGGGACAGAGTTAAGCAGTTTCAGTAAGCTGCATGTGTTATGGTTCCTGGGCCAGATTCTGGCCCCTTTGTGCTAGGTCTCAGGAGTGCCCTACAAAAGCCAGGGGATTTTCCTCAAAAAAAAGGAGCAATGCCAGGTGGCCGAGTGCCAGGATGACTCACTCTGCACTACCCATTCCTTACAGGAAGACAGAAGTTCCTGAATAGGAAAGGATGAGGCAGGAGTGCACATAAATCCAGCTGTCCTGGACCCCAGAGAACAGGTCTTGCCCTGTTTGTGATTTTGCTCTTTGAGCGTCATGGGGAACCAGGCCAGTCCCCACCATTCCTCTCAGTATCAGAACTTCTCTATATTCCTAGGCCTAGGGGCACAGGGGAAAACAAGGCCCAGGGCCATGAAGGAAGCTGTACTATTAATTTTAATATCCACAGAGAAAGAGGCTTATTTCAGTAGTTTTCTGAAGCACTAAAGAAACGGGATATTAAAATCCACCTTCATGTGATGAATAGCAGAAGTTGAGAGAAAATCTGCAGTAGTGAGAAGTCTAACTCTAGAAAACATACTCTGACTTTGGGCCACGGACCTATCCTATCTGCAAATGAAAGAAAGGATTCACAGGTGCCCTGTTTGCTTGTCTGACCACTCTGAGTGTGCAACCATGGCATTATTAGCACCGTGCTCTAACCCACTGAGCCAAACTACACAGCTTGGAGGCAATCTCCAGCTCTGAAATGGTTTGCCAGAAGCTCAGTAACAAGGAATGGTTACTGTGTGTGGATATACGTACATATGTCTATAGAAAGTCTGGCAAGGCAAACGCCTTCCCAACCTACATGGCTTGCACAGCTCAATCCTCAAATATTTACTAACTTAGAGGGAATCATCACACTAAATGTATAGGAAAGAAGAACCTAACTACGACTTGATCTTCTCCAACAAGTCCATGATGTTATTTTAAATATATTTTGCTAGACAAACAGTTTCAGTCAAAACATCTTGTTTTTAAGTGTCTTAAGGGATATTAGCAATAGAGGGAAAATGACATTTCTTTATCAGCTATAATACATATAATGTGACATTCAAACACAACAAGTGCTACTCAGCTTGTAAGTCACAAAAGGTGAATGAAAACACTTACCTCTTTTATAAAAAAAAAAAATTAAAAAAAAGAAGATGGAGAATTCTCAACAGAAATATACACTTTGACTTAAAATATAGGGTAAGCAGCATTAAAAATTTCTAAGCACAAAGCCCATCTATTAAGATTCTGAATAAATAGTAAGTCTAGCTCAGAAGAAGCATTCCCATTAATGTAAGGTTAGTTATGTCAAGGACAGTAAATGAAGCTGTCTTTCACATACACCAGATTGATCTATCCAAACTGGGGCAACCTGTGCCACCAAAAAATGTATCTCTATAAGGTGTTAAAGGAGATCAAATGTTAACAAACACAGAAGAACAATTAATAAACAATAACTTCCCACTCCACCAGTAGCTGTTTAACTTACACGTACTGTTTATGTGATATTCAGCTCAAATGAGTACCCTAGTAAACAAGTTGTATATATAAAGCTACAGACCTCCAGAGGAACCAGAGAAAAGAGATTTGCAGCTTTTAAGAAACTCTTGGGTTGAAAAACTATTCCCACAAAACTGGTACAAAGTCACTGCAGCTACTCCGTGAGACCGTGCTCCTATCATCTGCAAATGAAAGCCAGGCAAATTCAGGAGGAATCGGGCGCATAATTTAACACGAGCGTCAATAAAGGGATGAAATGGTGGGTTCATCTCTTAGATCCTTCAAATGAAAACAAGATGTCTTTCTGGCTGATATGTTCTAGCTAAATAACAATTTGTACGGCTCCATGAAGAAGTGACTGGATGAAATTAAATGGCTTCCTCTGATATTACAATGAACTATTTTAGGTCAGCATTCAACAAAGTGTTCAGGAATTTACGCACAGAACTATGGCTATATTTGTACGACAGAGGATGTCCCAAAGGATATCTATCTTTTCTTGAGCTGGCCACCTGGACATCTCTGCTTAAAGCTGTTTGGGATTTAGGAAAGACAAAACCCAGCATATAAGTCCCTGGAGAAGTTAGGTATATTCCAAACACTTGTTACTCACTCACACTAGCAATGGTGCCTACTTCTTGTCAAATAGTCTGGCATTTACAGCACTTATCTAATGGTGAAGTCAAAATATTGGGCGTCACTTCAGCCTGAGGCTTTTGAACTCAAATCCCATGAAAGTGCGCAGATCATGAAGATACAGAAGACTTTCAACCTACTGTGCAGTCAGGAATGGAAGGATCATGGCTCCAGAAATATCTGATCCTCATCTTGTAGTTACACTACTCAGCTAGGAGACGAAAGGGCTTAGGGCTCTCATCCTTTTCTTCTGAAGAGTTTCTGGATACAAGTCAATAATTAGCTACTATAAATCAGAGTCTCACTGATTTTTCTTACTCTCACAGGAGTGGCCTTCTGCACCACAACATCTGACTGTGTATCTTCAGTTCTCAACTGACTAACAGCCTCAGTCCAGCAAGTGAGATGAAAAATGTTGGGGTTTTGTCCTCTGAAAATCTCACAACTTGCTGTTTTGTACATATTCCTGGACTGTAAAAAAACGTGACACCAAATGCTACCTGCATGAGTAAACTAGAACACATCCTTCCTTTTCATGTACAAGAGCACAGTCATTGGATTTTTGTCAGAGAGAGCCCTCCTCTCCACCTCTCTAAGAGAACAAGATTTTCTGTAAAAAGACTCTGAATTAATCATTTACAGAGCTACCCACCTGTGGTGCTGAATTTGTTACCATAGTTGGTAGTTCCAGACAAATCACCTTGCCTGCAATTCCTATCAGCTGGTAAAAATGTCTCAGGAGTTAGGTTGCAAGTGGTTCTGTGTCTAGAACACAAACTCTCCCTCCTATCCTGCTTTTGGACCCTATGTACTGATCTCAGCTGTGCAATCACTCCTGGGACAGACCACTTCACTCTTTCAGGCTGCACACAGATGTCTGAGGAGCTCCACACCTTTCTTGAAATAGAGCTGTAGTTCCTTAATGAAAATTCCAGTCAGTCGCTTTATAGGCAGAAATGCATTCCAAACTATCCAACTGTATGACCAATGCAGAAAACCTCAGGAACATCTTGTTGCCCAGTTTGGTCTCTTCATCATCTGTTTGGCTGATCGGAATTCTCCATAGCTTCAAATTAAACATGAGAATTTCCCACAGCTGGATAAAATATTCCCTTGCAAGAAAACTGTCATGCCATGGTACCAGCTGCCTGGAAACAAAATATAGGCTAAGTCAGGAGTCGTATAATCCTAGCAAATAGACCCAGAAAGTCCATAAGACTGTACAGGTTCTTAAGCACACATTTTAGTGCTCCACTGGATTACAGCTTTAATTAGATGTCTCATAACTACAAAAGGGTTCATTTAAGATACAGTTCAGAACAGAAATGTTAAGTGTGTGTTTTCCTTGCCCAAAGCAAAATGCTCACAAACGCCGTGGAAGGCTGTTTAAATGAATAGCTCAGAAAAAGAAGTATACAATGCCTACTGTAATGAGCCTACCCAAAGGTTAAATATAACAGAAAACAGACTTAAAATTCATCATTAACACTGAGACCACAGTAAATTTCCATGTCTCCAATGAAATTCCGTAGTCCTGTTTTGGTTTGCATCGGACAATGATCTTGTTCGTAACATATTTCCCTGTGTACTTCAGACAAATTCATTGTGTATTTAAATGGAGATGTCTAAAAGGAATACTACAAATAGAAAAATTCTCTTTGAATTCTGGCAGTCTCTTGGATAATATTTCTGATGATCTGTTGAGAAAATGAAAGTGGAATGTTACTACTCCCAGCAACTATTTATCTATTGAGACAGAACTTACTTTCTAGGAGCTGGTTCTCAGGATTCCTAATGTGCTTTCCTGTTGTTTATACCACCAGGGGAAATTCAGGTTGCAAAATTCAGCTGGAAGATTAACATCAGCTCTGGTGTTTTCACAAGCATCCCAAGCAGCACGTGCAGCTGTGCCCACCAAAAGCTGCGAAGGGCAGAGTGACAACTGCTGCAGTTTCACAAGGCTGGCCTGGGCTGGACCTTGGGCACAAGTCACAGCCACCATCAGTGCTAGACCATGGCTTTGTGTCATCAAAGTCCAAAAAACAAAACCTCAAACTGAATATTCACACTTTGGTAAACATCAAGAACTGCTCTATAAAATGAAACATTCAAGTGAATATTTCCTTTGAAATAAAGTATTTCCTACACTGAAAATATTTTGGTAGTGGCAAAAAAATCTGTTTTATCTAAGAGATACTTACATGATTGTGATCAACACACTCTCCAAAAATATTATAAGCAATGATCAGCTCATCTCCATGCCACCTGCTCTGACTTGCAGGATTGTGTCCTCTTCCTTATCTTGCAGAAAGAAACTGAGACACAGGAAAAGTAATGTTAAGATTTTCAAAAATTCCTCGTGATTTGTACTATCTTGGAGTTTGAACACTCAGTGCAAGAAACCTAAGTATTACTAATCCAAATTTCCATAAACTGTCTGAATCCAGATCCCCTGAGTCTGAATCCAGTGCCCTCACTAAACATTGGAATGGATGGTGCCTAGAAAGGCTCACTGGGGCTGCAGGACTGACTAAATTGCACCCTGGAGTTGGCAAAGTTCCCAGTTACACCAGGAGGACAAAAAGTGGAGTGTACACACAGCTGCACCTTCACCCCATCTGTGAAGGAGAAGTTGCACTTTCTTGCAAAACATGGTGAAATGTTCAAAGGAGTTTCCCCTCACAAAAACATATTTTTTAATTTTAACATCTCAAAATGGTTTTGGAATCACCATGCTGTGCTGTTTCATTTTTCAGATGCCGTTTTCAGATATTCTTATAATCAGTGAATTCTGACAGTGTTATTAATATGGCCAACCTGAGCGTCATGTAACATTTTTAGAAGTCTTACAAAGACTTAATAAATTTTGCAAATATTTAGAAAGAGAATTAATGTAATATATGTAAAGATCTGCACATATTTGATAATCTTGAACCAATTTAATAAATCCTGTCCAGTTTTAATAAACATTGGATTAGGGTTAAACTTATTACAAACAATAAATTAATAATGAAAATGTTTAATGTGGACTTTATATACAGTACTTTTAAAATTTTAATTGTTTTTCAATGATCAGGAAAATACCTGCAAATCATGTTACTGTTTTAAAAACTTTGTTATTCTGGAAAATATGCACACAACGCATACTGTTACCAACAAGACTACTTCTAACAGTCTACAAATGGTTTTCTTGCCCTTACAGGAACAAAATCTTGTTAGAATTGAAGCTGTATTACAAGTACCTAAAATCAACATGATCATAATTTGGGTAATGATAGGACAGTCCAAGCGAAAAAAAAAAAAACCACTGAAAGTGCGAATTCATAAATTAACAGAGGAAAGTGCAAATAGAACCGTGTTCTTAAATCTACCTCTGTTTACATGTGTAGCCACTCCTCAAGGGCAACACACCTGACAGTACTAATTTATGGTGAAGCACAGCACATGCATAACCTTGTGCAGGGCCATCCCAAGCTTCTCCATAACATTCACCCTGGAGTCCCTGAGTTCTCCAATCAAATGAGGAACTGCTGCTGTTGGGAAAATTGAACTGCTATGTTTCTCACAGAAAGGTAGCATTTACAGCAAAACTTTTATTTCTATTTTCCATACCAACAGTGGAACAATTAGGTGACGCAAGAGACACAAAAATGCCACAGCACCTTTCATGTTAAAAATTAACCAAATGAAACATGGTATAGTGGTGATTTGGGGACTTTTGAATAGGGATCTGGTTAAATCTACCTCTGTCATCTCAATGCAGAAGTTCTTCAATTTAATTTTTTTATTCTTTTATTGCACTTCTTCTTTTTTTTTTTTCTTTTTTTTTTCTGTTTAAATCATGAGATGTTTAAAAAATGTCTAAGTCTCTGGGAACACCTGAATAAAGTGTGCTTGATTATGGCCTGTACTTCTGGGAGATCCTTAAGGAATAAAAATAAGGGAGGATCTGGGTGAAATACAAAAGAATGCTTTGGGTAATAGTTAAAGATGATAACTGAATACAAAAGTAAAACATAAGGTAAGGATCCAGAGAGGATACAGCAAAATAGCTAATCTATAAAACAGCAAAATATATATCCAAAGGATTGTGATGTTACGATATCTGGGGGCTGGAGAGACCAAAAGGAGTGTCTTGAGGGATACCTGCCAGTAAGGAAAGACAAGATGTAACACCAAACTGGACACAGAAAGCATCCTACTGACACCTTAAAAGGACTCTCTTTCACCCCTTTTTCTCTAAATAATGTATTTACTACAGCATATGAAATACTGTCCCTGCTCCAACAAGACACATGCCTGCTGCACAGAGGACAGACACGATGTCAGGACAGGACAGCTGCAGGGCGAGGTCCATTCCAGTCTTGCAATTTGATTTCCATTTTATACTTCCACAGAAAATTTCTCAGTGTTTGGAAACCAAAGGCTTTTTCTGTACAAACATCATATTCTAAAACACTATGAGGACAAATGTCTTATCCTTTGAGCAGTGACTTGATTCCTTGAGATATTCAGGAAGGAATCAGCAGACTCAGTCACTGCTTCAGATGCTTTTCATAATGGAAGCTTTCCTAGAGGTAGAGCAAGTGAGCTTGCAGGTCACTGGAACTGAGAATTAGCTATCATTAAATAATTATAGAAACCAAACTGGGGGAATCACAGTGATTCTGTAAGCACAGGACAGGATACATTCTTCTCTGGTCTCTTCTAGTAACAAAACAAATGATGTCATGCATATAAAAGTTGGATGGAACTAAATATTCACCTTAATTAGTCAGAAGGATGGAGCAATATTGTTTCTGCCTATCTAATTTTCCGTTGGGTAATATTCTTCTTCTTTATGGCAGAACTAAATATCTGAAACAATTAATTGGGAATCTTGGTTTATGAAATAAGCAAAGTATGCAGAGAAATGTCTATTAGAGGAATGAAGAGGAAGTCTATTACTAACTTGAAATTTCTGTAAATGAGTCCTTTATTGGCTGAGAGCCAAAAGCCCATCAACCATAACCTCTCGATGTAGACAGAGACAACAAAGTTTGCAAAAATCTTACACTGTCTTCCTCCACCAGCGACTTTCCTGGTTCTTCACATGCTTCCCTAGTTCCTAGTAAGCCAGTATTCTAACAGAGCTGTTTCAGGCACACGAGCCTGCAACAAAAATTACATTGATTTTAACAATCCCACAGCAAACTTTTAGAGCGTATTCTGTTATTATATCCCACAGTGCAATAGCTCTTGTCCACCTTCAGGTATGACGTGGCACAAACTGTATTTTAACAAAACTGCTCATCTAAGCAACAGCAGGGAGAGTCTTTGCATCAGCACAGCAGAGTTTGCTCTCCAAACTGCTATAGATCAGTGCCTAATAAAATCTTTCCTGAGTAAATCTGCCAGTGAGAGGAACTCCTGAACAGACTGTTATAATCCATTAGCTACAACTTTTTGCAGGAGAGGCATCCCTCCCCCTCACTTTTCCATCGGCCTTTCCCATACAAATGAGCTGGAATAGGACAACAGCATTCTGCTTGGCAGGGACAGGGTTAACTCTGTGATACACCTTGATCACCAGCAGGTATCAAACTTTGTCAGGAAAGGAGATATCCTCCAAACAGGAAGAGACACAGCACTGCTGAGAATCCTCCATCAAATACAATAGAACATGAAGGTATGGCTCAGTTTTTAGCTCTGGCATCCAATAACGAGTCAGAACCCTGAGGACATTGTCTTACTCAGAGATGTGAAATGCAAATGAACAGTAACATTGACAACTCAAGACCAAGCAGAAAACAAAGGACTTGAAAGCTACCTGGAAAGGTCTTGCANCATTATTTCTTTTCTATTCTTTCAACCCGTCTCAAACTCTTTTTTTTTTTTTTTTTTTTTTTTTTTTTTTTTTGTGGGCCAGAAACATATTCATTTATGTGAAGAAGTTAAATGGGTGATTTTACTGATCACTGGAGTCCCTGAAAATGCTCTAGCAGAAAGAAAACCTTGAGATGGTACAGAAATCATTTAACAGTGAAAGTCACCAGGAGATCAGAAAAACTGGCTCAACACAAAAAGTTGTGCTGTGTGAAATAGAATGGATGAATTCACTTTCCTAAAATGTGGTCACAGGCCTTTACAAGATATTTTCCATCTTAATGATTTATTCCTAAAGGTGTGAAAATCTAAGGTAAATCTTCCTATCTTCCTCTAGTGCTCTGTCCTAAATTTAGAGAATTAAGAGAGCCAGAGTAATACTGTTTCTACCTACTTAATTCTCCTTTGGCTCATGTGTTTGTATTCTGTAAAATAGAAGCATTTAACTGGGGAAAAAAAATCAGTATCAGTCTTGGTTTATGAAGACCAAGAATTATTTTCAGTAAGCTGAGAAATGCTAGCAAAAAGTCACATATATCAAGACAGAGTACTTTGCTGATACCTGAGAGTCAGCTCAGCAGGAGCCTCGCCTCAGGGGTGCCGCACGTGTTTCATGAAAGCGGTCTGTGAGCTGCCCACATCAGCCCCCACCACGTCATTGGCAAAGCCAAGCCAGGAGGAGGGACAGACACGTCAAGCCTTCAGCCCCAAAACATGATCCAGCCTGATGAGACCAGTGACAATTCCCCTCTCCAACGTGGCCTTGCTGTTTTTCTTCAGGGAGCACACCAGCCCTCCCTGCCCTCACATTAGGAGGAAATCTGGGCACAGAGGGAACCTCAGCATCCTTGGCAGCCGCCCCCAGCAGCCCATCACAGAACCACCTACCCACTGTCCAGGCAGAGACCAGGAGAAGGAAGCAAGGGGATAAACAGGATAAACAGTGGTCCTCTGTTCAGCGCAACCCCTGCACTACTGAAACCCATGAGGCAGGTTTGCAACAAATCTAAAACAGGTTCTGAGTTGAGGCATGTTACACAATGAAAAGCTGGGGCATATTTACAAACTTTTCAGTGAAAGTGGGGCCAAATGTCAAGGCTGAATTTAACTTTCTCTAGATAGTGTAGTGGGCAGCTTGTGGCTTCAGAAAGAAGCAGAACAAAATACATCACGAGACAATACTGCCGGATCTAAGATAGAGGACATGCAAAATTAATTTCACATAATTCCACCCTAGATACAATTCTCTTCTCAGCACCTTGAGGAAAAAGATATTTTATTAGAAACTGAGGGCAGGGTCAAACAAATTTGGCCTGTGTTATCTGAAATGTGAAGATTATAAAAATTTACAGGAGAACTCAGGAGACCTAAGACTAGTAACAAGTACAGTAAATGTTTTTGTGAACCCAAAACAGGAGTGTATGAGGAACAATAACTTCAAAGCTGTGGGAAAGGTAGTTGTTTGCTGGTAAAATGGTAGAAAATCTAATGGAAGCAGTGGCTGGGGGAAAGATGTCAAAGAGCAGTGAAGTAATAAATACATGGAAAAGAAATACTGAGAACCCTTCCTGGACTGCAAGCACTCTCCTCTTTTTTCCCCCAGCAGCTGGTACATTTCCTGCTTTCTTGTCCTTGCATACATGTACAGATACAACTCTCAGGGGTTTTTTCCCTAGCTAAATTGCTCAGAGGTAAATTTGGAGGTTCAAACAAAATGTCTCTGTTATATCTTGAAGAGACAAAAGAAAACAGCAAGTGGTTTTATAGCACAAGCAGACAATTCAGCAGGGTAAAGCACCTGGTATTGACACGCCTAATAGCTGTCTTACACATGTCCTAGTGCAAACATACTCATACTTCTTTATGCCATCAAGAGATTTCTTGAAGTTTCTGTCTCCCTCTATCTTCCTATCCAAAGAGACAAAATCCCTTTTTTCACACACAGGTCCCAGTCTGAAAGCCAAAGACCCTCCAATGCCTATTCATATCTCTACCACTGGCTATCTGTTTTCCATCAATACCCTCCTTCCCACAACAGGAAGACTGAGTTGTGTTCTGCTGAAACTCTCTCAGTTCAAGCAATGTTTTTCTAGTTTGTGCTTGAAGCCCACCACTCGCTGCTCTTTGCGCAGAATCCAAAGAGGGTGGGCTGGCCAGACAAGGCAGATACGTGAGGAACTTTGGGCTGAATGCCCCATCCCCAAACCAATCACCCAGAGTGTCTGACTGATGCCACATGATGAATTGCTCTCTCTTGGCTACACTGACGATGGAGGGAGCCTGGACACTTGGCAAAAGTGCTCTGAACCTCGTTGTGAGGGCCAGACACTCACCTGCCTTGTACTGCAAAGGCAAAGTCAGGCTCTGAACAGGGTGGTGTGAATCTAGTCCGCTCAGCCCAGGAAGTCTCTAAAAACTACGTGTGTTCCTAATTGTCTCCCAGGATCTGATACTCAGAGAAACAATGCACTATGCAAACAATACATCTGAGCAATTCCATGTGCTCTGCCCACAGAACGTGCCTAAAGGTCCCTTGAGAGCTGCATGGGGAAAAGCACACACCGTTTAGCAGATACATCACTACACACAAATGTATTTTGTTCCTTTCCCAATAAGGCCTTTTGAATTTGTTAAAAAGTATTTGCAGAGAAAATGAAAGGAGCCCCTGGCATCAGAAGTCCTTGGAGAGCGAGCTATGCACTGGCTAAAGGCTCTGCTGATCACAGTTGGAAGGACAGCCTGACTTTATCAGGAGGATCAAGGAGAAGAAGAGATGGAATATGGGAAAGGTTGGAGGAAGATAAAAAGGAGGAATTTATCCATCAAGGTCAGCTAATTGGAGAGAAGTTTCTGCATTGGGGTAGCTGGAAGCAGTATTAATCCAAGCCAAAATTTGCCCTTTGGAATCTTGTGTGTTCCTCCTGTAAGGCTTTTACATTGCCATAGAAAAAAAGGTTCTATTTTGGTACTGAATCATTTTGGGGCAGGTTTTTCTCTCCATATGTTTGCATAAATCTACAGAGGGCAATGGAGTTACACCACTGCATGTTGGTGTGAGATCAGAGGCAAGCTTAGTATCTCTCACCTTGTCTGACAGACTCTTTGACCCATTTCACTCTTTTTTACATTGTCAGCGTTCCAAGGTCAAAGACCGTGCCCAAATCTAAAGCAGATTCTAACTCTGATGCTGTATTTTAAAGACATAGGCTCCCTTTTTAAAATAATGCATTATTTAAAATACGCTTTCATTTTGTGTTAGCCTTACTGCTACATCCAAATGATCTTGACTTGGGCTAGGGGGCACACATATTTCCAGAAGGAGGGATCCCATTTCCTTCACATCATTTTCCATAGCATCTTCATCATCATCATCATCATCCGCTTATTTCTGCCCTTGATCACATCCTCTGAAAAGCTGGCAGATGTGAAACCTGAGCTACCCATGGGCCTCCACGCATCCCATAGCAGTAGGTATCCAAAATGGTTCAGATCATTTCTAATTTCTCTGTGGATCATATGTCTCCTTCAGCAAAAGGGTGGGGAGCAGATGTGCAAAACAGAGACAGAGATACTATGATAATCTTATTTCTCGTTTACAGAAAGGAGGGGTGAGTGTGTATATTGGGGTGAGAAGGAAGAGAGAGGTATTTATGCAGAACAGCAGAAACTTCAAACACAGGTATCAGATTGGATAACATAACTGTGTGCAGAAGTTTCCTAGTGAGAATATTTCCTTTTGGATGATTTAACAAATGTAAGCTGGATCAAGTCTCCATTATGCAAGAAATATGTTAGGTTTCTTCTCTAGCTATGCACAAATGGCTGAGAAAAGCTGGATATAGTCCCATCCTATAAACCAGAATCAGAAATAAATTAAAAGATTTATAAATTGGAGGTGCAATTCTTCAGCTACATTGGTTTAAAGATGGTGAAATGAATGACTAAAGCATTCACTCACAGTGTTTTATGAAGCAGATCTAATGTGCAGGTTTTGTGACCTGCAGTGACTTTAACTTCTCAGTAAATCAAAAAGCTTAACAAATATTAAGATGGCAAAGATTACCTGTGTGTGCCAGATTTTATCTTTTATCCGTTATCATTTAGGAAATGAAAAGCTTGAGTCGGAAATCAGACAGCCAGTCACATGACTGGGGCGGTCTGGCAGCCCCACAAGACAAGAACCTGCAGGAGACACAGAAACTACACATTCACTGATTAGTTTTCAGTCCTTAAGAAATGGCTCTTTTTATTGTTATTATTGTTAGCAACCAATGAGCTTTAGAGTCAGAGCAATTCCTTTCTAAATGCCACTGCGATGAAAATTCATTATCACAAGCTAGAGGAAGCAGCTGGGTGTATAGCTTAGCTCACGGCCCGGCTTAGGGGCAGCTCCACACACAAGTGAGCTTCAGAGGTGTTCACATTTGGGGTACAGACCACCAGCACCTGCTTGCCGACACAGAGGCCAAAGAATTCTCCTTTTTCAGTCTTGGCCCAGAGCAGCAGGAACCTGGCTGACAGATAGGATCCAGGCTAAGCCACAGGTTATAGATCCACAGCATGTGGGGAGATCTCCCACAGTTCAAGTACAGCATGCCCTTGATTTGGTAATACTGTGCTGCAGTTCCTTCCTGAGAGCACAGGAGGAAGCTGCCCCAGCACAGGTGTCTACAGCCCTCCAAGTATGACACAGACCTTCAGGGCAAAACGAATACTTATCTTCTACCCCAGCTCCCAGCACTTCCCAAACTAAGGGCTGAGGGAGTCAGTGTAAGATTAGTAACTGCTGCCAAAGCAGAGTTGAATTTTTTTCAAATATTTTTGAAATATTCGCTGATATATTAAATTAAGGTCAGGTCTGCTGGTGGGATGCTGAGGTGGTGTGGATAAGGCCTGCTCAAGGCCACAGAATAATGTAGAGACCTAATTGCAACAAGAATTTGAGCCTTTATAAGGTCTAGCCTCAAACCCATACAAAGCAACACCATCAGTTCTATTAGCTTGCAATTTTTTCTTCCTTTTCCATACAGAAATGCAGATAATCACAAAGGTTAGTCAAACTCCATAATAAAACCAGGCCTACAACAATCACATCAGCTACGGGTGACACTGCAGGCACTAGGTTTGCATAAGTTGTCTTTGCTCCAGGAAGGTCTTCCTTCTCTTGCACCCCTGCAGCATCTTGTCCCAACTACCAGAAGCATTTATGGCCATCCCTTCCTCTTCCACCTCACAGCCATAAGTGAATACATGTCGAACATAAATTAAAGCCCAAGGAGAAAGCAAATGGAAAGAGTTTCGTAAAATGGATGATCCATTTTTTCCTCAGAATGTAACATCTCAGTTTAAAAATGGCATCAGTTTTCTTCTATTTGGAAGCAATACCACAGCTGTCTAATACCAGGAGATGTTGATTTAAAGCACAGCAAATAACAATCAATTTCTCCTTTCAGCTGATACAAAAAATGTGAGAAAAATAAGAAGACCATTCAGTAAAATGAAAAATAGAACTCAGTTTTCAGTGTTATTTCCTATATTACTGTCCCTCTGCCACAGCCTGGAAAGGACCATGTGCCAAAAACTGCAAAGTGAACCTTTTCCATTGCTTCTCCTTGATGTGCAGTGGTAAGAAAAACAGAAATAACTCCAAGCAATCCTGCTGCTCGGTTAGTCAGCTTCATTCCACCAGTGTAAGCAGTTCATCAGCAAGCAATATTTGGCCCAACATGTAATGCAAAAATAATGTTATACCCAAAATAAATTATCAAGCAGCTTGCAGGTAAATCAACAGAACAGCTTATATATTAATAAATAGAGGCCAGCAATTAACAACAACAAAACAACTCAAGTAAATAGAGAATCAAACTTCAAATAAAGAAACTGTGGGATCCTCTATGTTAAGTAAACAGTTTTGCTGTAGGTTCAACTATGTATTAGTGCTCCATTACAAGAGCAAGTAGCGATAGGACAAGGGGGAATGGTTTCAAACTGAAGAAGAGTAGGTTTAGATTAGATATTAGGAAAAAAATCTTTACTGTGAAGGTGGTGAGGCACTGGAACATGTTGCCTAGAGAAGTTGCGGGTTCCCCATCCCTGAAAGCGTTCAAGGCCAGGTTGAATGAAAATCTGAGCAACCTGGTCCAGTGGAAGGTGGCCCTGCCCATGGCAGGGGGGTTGGAACTAGATAGTCTTTAAGGTCTCCTCCAACCCAGGACATTCTATGATTCTGTCATTCCACCACATCCATGTTAAAACTACCATGGAAACAGCATTAATAACTACTATGTGTCCTGAAAGTCAGGCCACCTCCTGTGGAAAAGACAGAAATGCAAGTCTCCAAGACTGTGTAGACAGACATCTGCATTCTAATAATCCTTTGATAATGTGTTATATAATAGGTATATATTTGATACAATTAATTAATTATAGTGTATTTATGGAATCCTCGTCTCTGCCTTCTATTTTTAAACTTCTGAATTTAACATTAAAGGAAATTGTGAACTAATGTCCCTGTATTGGAGAGTGAACAGAACAAACTCTGTCAACAACTAGCAAAGGGCTAAAAGGTAACTGTACAATCTGCTCTGAGCAAGGGCTGCTGTGCATCTCTTTTCTGCCAAAAGCAGATTGCAACTCAGCAAGTCAGTTTTCTGCCCTGCTCTCCCTGACTTTGGGAAGATGTCTCATGGCGTGCAGTCACCCCTGCCACACGCACATCCTGACACCTCTGGCCAGTGGCAGGTGTATGGGGATGAGGGCAGCTTGCTTTCTATGTCCTGCCCACTTCTGCCTTGCTCTTACCTTGATAGCTCTGGGGTAAACCCTTGCTCTGCATTCCAAAAACGTGACCTCTGCACCAACCTGAGTCTGACCAAAGGAATTAACTGACACCCGTCCGACTTCACTTACCAGCCCTGGACTCCAAAGGAAAGGTACTGATAACTGAAGGCTAAAATAGACCAGAAAACCCAAACAACACCACAAAACAAAACAAACAACAAAAGAAAAACATCCAGAAAAACAACAACCCTACACTGCACAGTCTCATCACTATTGCTTGACCACCTTACTCCAGGGCCTGAAATTACATGCAAGGACAAACTTGCTATTAAGACATCAGTCTCAGTTTGTGAACAGAGAAGGACGGGATAGTCAGCTTCTTGTTCAAAAACTCTGTTTTGTCCGGGTGTGGGACAATATTCCTTAAAGAGGCACAGTTGTTTCCATTAGTACACATACCTGAACCCTTATTTTCACATCCATTGTTTAAACTCACTGAAGAAAGGGCACTACCATACTGCTTTCTATTCCCACCCATCCCCAGAACTGGTTTGAAATCAAGTTTGCTCACACGGAGCTGACCATATAGAAGCTCATGGCTGAAGCATTACTGAGCTGAATCAGAAGTTGTGGCACAAAAGTAGAGAACCTGCAGAAACAGAAATACAAACTGTGTTAACAGGTACAAGTAAGAAGCTTTCTTGTTCTACGTAGACAAGTCTGAGTAAAGAGCATGGCAAGTCCATGAATACTTTAACACAAACTACACACAGTGGCACTGCATTCACACTCTTGTCAGCTGCAAGGTGAGTCACTTTAATTATAAAACTTCTGCTATTAAATGGGCTTTAGTAACTAAATGCAGTGCCATTTCTTCAGTTCTTATTACAATTTAATTTACCCGTTCATTTTTCTGTCCTCTGAGTTCTTAATAAAATGAATAGCTGGCATGTTCTAGTCCTGCTCCTTTTTGTACTCTTGGCAATAGAGTAAAATCACAGCATTTTGCAGAAATGTGGTTTGGGCCATTTGACATTTTTATGTCAAGTACCTTTTATATGCAATTCTAGCATTTGTTTTACTCTCCATTGTTTCTAATATCCCCTGAGAATCTTGAAAGTAACATTATTTCCTTAACAAGTTTGGCCTTTCTTCCTCCTACTTAGAAAATCATTTTCTTGTGGCCTTATTACTTGCTGTTATAGAATATAAGCAACAGCTACAAAACATTTTTGCTCACATACATCTGGGCTAGCAAAATAATCTATAAATAAATAAGCATATATCTTGTTTTCTTCCTAATTTTTGACATTCTGCAAAGGACACCACTGGAGAACATCTCCCCAGACCCTGAGTTGTTCACTGCTCCACTAAACTTCTGTTACACTCAAGAAATCCCTTAATACTTTGCTTCTACAGCTATAAAATTGGGCCTGTGATGATAATCTTGTCATACTTTGTTATTTAAAATAAGAGGAGGAATAGCATTTGATGGAAGGTCTTATGGAAACCTCTTTAAAATTCGAGAAAGGCAGGTCCCAGTAGATAAACTCCCACATGGGAATCCCATATGCAAGATGGAAACCAGGACATACTACCAAGGCATAATTTCAGATGACCAAGTAGATCAAGCTAAATGAACTCATAGCTTTCATTTTCTAAGGTGCAAATCTCAACACTTTTACTTTGTTTCATCCATCTTTTTTTTTTTTGTTGTTACTATTCTGGTTTTTTCCAGAACATAACGGTTTTTCTTTGGAAATATCTTTGTAGTTACCAAATGTCTTTTAGTTGTTCTGTGCCAGGGACTACATTCCTCAGAATGAAACACGACACATCAAAGTCCTTGATCAAAGTCCCTTAGTACATGGCATGGGGGTTTTAAAATCTTTCCATAGGGCTGCACGGACTTAGACTCCAGTCATGAGATCAATGGGATACCACAGAGCACAGGGACCTGGCTTCCAGTGTCCCAGCCTTTCCCTTCCCTGTAAACTTATTTGCAAAGCATTCAGAGGACTTGAATACTCTGGGTTCCCTCTTATCTATTCCTTGGTTTTGCCTTCTAGCCTGTCAAAGAGAAACTGTTCCCAGGCTTTCTCCTCAGCAATGTAAGTAGCAAAATAGGCAAAGGTAGTTAACATAGGAATTCTCTCGTGACAACACATCTGCATTCATATTTTTTAGCATGCAGCAATTATTAGGACTTACATATATTTAAGAACACAGAGACTGGAAGCTCCCAATTCTTCATTTCAAGGTCGTGGCAGGGGGAGAGGAGGAAGGAGGCCAAGCTGAAGTGTTTATGGGAGGCAACACATTTAATTGAATCCACCAGCCCTCACACTAACTGCCCAGGACACTGCTTGCACAGGCAGAGGGACAGCAAAGAACAGAACACTCTGTTTGAATTTCACAGACCTTTGTTGGTTTGCTTTGAATGCTGCTTTCTAGAGAAAGCACCTGGGATAAGTAACTCAGCCAACAGGCCAAAAGAATCACAATGGCTATTTAATTATGAAACTCTTCTAAGCACTTATAAATTAATTCATGGTCTAATGTGGTGTCAAGCTGAGGCGAATAAAGGTTAACATAGTCTATTAGTCCCAATTGTCACAAGAATTTCATAGAATTGTTTAGATTGGAAAAAACCTCTAAGATCATTGAGTCCAACCGTTAGCCTTACACTGCCAACACCACTAAACCATGTTCCTTAGTGCCACATCTACACATCTTTTAAACACTTCTGGAGATGGTGACTCTACCACTTCCCTGAGCAGCCTTTTCCAATGCCTGACCACTCTTTCCATGAAGAAATTTTCCCGAATATCCAATCTAAACCTCCCCTGGTGCAACTCAAGGCCATTTGTTCTTGTCTTGTCACTTGTTACCTGGGAAAAGAAGCCAACCCTCACCTGGCTAAACCCTCATTTCAGCTGTAGAGAGTGACAAGTACCCATGCCAAGCTTCCTTTTCTCCAGGCTAAAAAACCCCAGCTTGCTCAGCCACTCCTCCTAAAACCTGTGACCAGGAATCTTTTTTAGCTTCATGGCCCTTCTCTGGACACTCTCCAGCACCTCAGTGTCACTTACAATGAGGGGCCCAGAACTGAGTACAGTGTTCAAGGTGTCACCTCACCAGTGCTAAGTACAGAGGGGCGATCACTGCCCTGGTCCTACCGGCCTTATCAAACAACATGGTTCATTAAATACAGAATCTAAAAATTCTGTTCCTTTTAATAGAAATTATTCATATGAACATGATCTGAATAGTTGTGACTTACTAATTTAGACACAAATTTAATTAGCAGCTGATTTCAATTGAGTCTCAATCTGAACAATAAGTTGTGTTGTAAGCCACACACTGGAAGCACTATCTAAAATGAAATATGGAACTCTGAGGCACGATGCTTGTCAGTGTTCTCAGTTCCTATCCCTGCCTCCTGCTGTGTAAGAACAGCAGAGGTGTCCAGCACAGAATCCCACTCAAAACCACTCAAAAAAAAA
>VZTF01003543.1:718169-765167 GCA_013397755.1 Cnemophilus loriae | reverse complement strand
AAAAAAAAAGCAAAACCTGTCTCCCACCAAATTCCAATAGTTAAGGATCTCTTTGAGAAAGAATTGCTGAAAAGTTAAGTTGGCTCTTCCAGGACAAAGAACAGAGGATGGAACAGCTCAGCCACCACGGATGGAAAAAGCATAAGTCCATGCTGAAGAGCTGCAGTAAAACACATCACAACATGACAAGAGGAAGGAAACTGCTGACTCTTATCCACAAGACACCAGTGCCAAACTCATCCTCCTGAGGCTCCCTTTCGCTATGTCCCTGCTGCAACCAGTGGCACATTCTGCTCCCCACAGTTGTGTCCATGCTTCCCTACAGAGCTGTAGGGATGCAGGAGCACCCCACACAGCACCACCCTTTGCTGTTTCAGCAGGGCCACTTAAATTCTTCATGACTCGGTTTTCCTCTCTGTACAACACGGATAAAACTGCAGTCTTGGCAGAGATCTGAGAACCTTAATTCACTAATGTCTATAAACCCCTCTGAGGTTCTTATTCGGAAGGCACAGCAAAAACGCAAAGTATTATCACTGATTCAAACTGACCTTCCCCTTGAAATATCACCATTTGAGCTATAATTCCAAATCCTGACTCTAACCAAGTGCTACGCTGTGGGATTAACCACATTAATGCTTAAAGCTGTTGCTCTTTTTTTTTTTCCCCAGTGTTCACAAGCTAATGCTTGTAGGGGTCTAATCTTGGACAATTCCTTAATGATACAGATTTTCAGATGAAAATTACTGCTACATTTTCCTGTCTTCTAACAGATTTTACTCTCGCTGCATGCACAATGTTGGAATGTTGTTTAATTACAAATATAACATTTTTTTGGATAGTCTTTCCTAATTTGAGTGTATCTATCTGTTGTCTGCACACAAACTGTAAATCATTGTATTAAGAGTGATTACACACCCACTGACACAGAAAATTCGTGATCGGGTTGTGAGACATAAGAGGTTTACCAGATTGAATGTGGCATGGCCACATATTTGATAGAATTTATTATTATTTCTAATCAATCCTCCTCCTCTAAACCAAGATCCCTTAACTATAGCACTCTCGCTGTACTTAAGAAGGACATTTCAAACGGATGCATTTTCAAAATACACTTACACAGCTACACACAGCAGAGCTGCAGTCACATTTTCGAACACAAGGTTATGGGCAGGTGGTTGGGTTGTCATTGTTAGGCCAAATCTGGCTCCTCTTGTACAGACCTAGGGTATGGTCTGAGTGTATGCTGGTTGTTTCTCACCAGCAAAATACCCTAAAATAATAGGATGAAGAGCAAAGGGTGGTGTCAAACCTATTTTCTCAGTTGTTGATCTGCCCTGGGGCTCTGCCCAGGCGGTGCTCCTGCCACAGCATTCAGGCTGTCTCCAGTAAGGGGCCTTGAGCTGATGCAATTTAAGAGCATTCCTCATCCCCGCAACACCAGGCTGCTGTGATTTCATTATGTGCCCAGAAATTAGCACTGGGGAGTCATTATTATTATTATCATTATTATTATTATTATTAAAGGAATAAATAGTCTTAAACCTTGTTAACCTGTGGACCTCGATAAATAAGCAGACCAGACGTGTTGTAAAGGACATAATGCTGATTGTAGCAAATGTGACCAAGTGAGAAGGAGCTTCCCAGCCCAGTCATCCCAGGAGCCAGGACACCATGGCAGAAATGCATTTGTTAAAAGTGGGCATACCAGCGCCATTATGTTAACTGTAATACAGATAAGATCACCCCTGGGGAGAGGACAGCCGTAGCCAACCACATTCCCGCACTGGGATGGACTGCCATGTGGCAGGAAGGTTTATGTCCATCCCTGTATCCTGGTGAACTTGCCCTGGTGGTGAGAGATGCTGTTCTGGCCACCAGGCTGTTTGACTGCTGTGGGTGATCAACAAGTAACTGTCCCCAAAGGTCCCTGGGGATCCCCGCAGTGCACAGCAGCACTGCCGCGTGCAGCTCAGTGCACAGCCATCCCACCTGAGATGAGATTCAACATTTAGGAGAAAAAAAGGGCAAATTGGCCCCCACACCACAAGCAGTGAGGCGATCTCTGCACTGCCCTGCATCGTGCTCTGTGGCATGGCCTCAGGGTGCTCCTGAAATACCTCATAAAGCAGGATTTGCTCTCATGGCAAGTAATGGTTAAGAAGTTCAGCTTTTCACTGGCATATTCAACTCCCCAGTTTTAGAGTGCCCAGAAACTTGGCATTTCAAGGAATATCCAAAGGACAAAGACATCTACGTATATTGTCCCAGAATCCCGGACTACAAAAGTCAGACAAAGGGACAGACAGAGGATGAGCAAGATTAACAGGCCAAGTAGGTCAGGACCAGTGTGATTCTCAGGCCAGTACAACACAGCACATTGAGAAAGCTTCCAAGAAGCGTAAACAGGAATGGATGTTTGAGACAATGAATGCCCTAATTGGATGCCCATTCTCACCGCTTCCCTCAATTAAGAAGAATCATGGATAATTCTGCCAAGATATTGATGGACAATGTAAGCATTGGCTTGAAAACTTTGCAATTTAATGAACCAAACCCTACCCAGTTGTGAATTACAAGAGATCCAAAAATAAATCCAGCAGAAAACAGTCCAGTGACAGTTAAGTCAAAAAGTTACAAAATTATTAATCATTGAATCTTAATAATTTCTCATCAGAGTTACTACAATGCATAGCTTTTGATTTCATATGTTAGCTTCACGAAGTTTTGGAAAACCTTGGAAGACTGGGTGCTCCACAAGACATAACAAGCGGCTGCATTATCCCTTATAATTAAGAAAAAGGAGAGTCAACATTTGCTGAAATTAAAGATGCATAATTCCACTGACAGTCTCACACATCGACAGCCTCTTAAAACACAAATGCTGAGCCAACTGTGAGCACACCTCAGCCCTGAAGTGAGAGGTAACTATGGAGCTCTGGACAGACTGAGCCACAGCGACTCGTACACGCGCTTCAGGAAACAGCATTGTCCTACTGCAACGATGGTGTGAGATTAACACCGAAATGACACATGTTGCAGATGTTTTAATCTCTTCATCAATCAGCTTGGTGTCCTGCTATGTCATTACAGTGTGAGGATTTAGTGGCCACTTGTGTTGGCTTTGAGGCCAAATTTACTCGCTGCCCAGACTGTTAATCTGGAGCTGGTTCTTTCACAGTTGCAGTGGAACAGCTGAAGAAAGTTCTGGGGTGGTCGTGTGCTTCTAGAGGCAACTAAGAACACCATCCCTGTGAAGGGAAGTTTCCAAAAACTCCTTTATGCTTCATCTGCATTTTGAGGGCCATTATTACAAAATCAGCCCAGGCCTTGGCCTCGCCTACAAATCCCATTTTCCTCCTGCAGCAGGAAGCCTACAAGGGCAATGTGAGCACAATACCAGGGTTTGGTACAACTAATTTCTTTAGTGACAGGACAAAGCTCGGGCACACAATAGATATAGGCCATATGTCTAGTGGAAGAACTTCAGTGTGATATAGTTAGCTGTGTCATCTGTGTGATGCACTGGCTGTCAGCAGAAAGAGAAGTCCATTGAGAAATGCTCTTCCACTGGCATTACTCAGTATTACACTTGCTAAGATCAAATTAAAAGGAATAAAAAACCTTAGAGTACAAATGTTTATGTTGAGAAGAACTCAAATTTGTAGATAAAAGGGAAGAGAATTTAGAAAGCTTCCTGAGTCAGAAGTGATAGCACACTTCTGCTCAAAAATCTGCTGCTCTGATTTCAATGCAGGCAGACCAGGGAGTATTTGTCTGTTCCCAATGCAGTCATTTTATGCTAGTTGAGAGCAGTCAAACCCCTTGCTTCATAAAAGAGATGCAAAGATTGGCTCAGCAGCATCATTTAAACTTGCCCTCAAATGTTTGCAGATAGACCTTGGAAAAAAAGGACAAATAAACACATGACCTTGTATAATAGTCCCATTCCTCTGCATAAAAACACACGCTCACCCAGATTTAACTGTACTGTATTAAACACATTTTTTCAAAGGTTCTTTTGACTTGTGAAACTTGGTGTACAGGGCATCACCGTGAGGTCAAAATGACAAGGAGCAGAACCAACAGTCCAACGGTAACGTTCCAACACCTGGTACTCTCACTTGCATTGTTGTTTCATCTGGTGTGCACATAACAGCATTAAAAAATTACTGGTCCCTGGAGAAACCTGACAAATCAGCACTGATAGGATTGCAGACTGCTGACAGCAGCAATGGGAGATGTATTTTACAGAGTACACCGGGGTGATCAGACGTATACAGTTAGAAGAACTGAGCAGAAATGTGGAACAAGGAAGCAATCAACGACTTAGGGAGCAGTTGCTTAAACAAGAACATCCAGAGAGCGCTAATTAACAAACAATCTAAAGGAGACTGGGCAAGTCATCAAGGGGGGCATTGGTTCGGGGCACCCAGAGGCCTGGCTGGCAGCACAGCAGTCACAACAAATCAAACAAGACAAAGCTGGAGGAGTCCCCAGGACCCACAGCTCAGGCAGCTGGTACAAGGTCTCTGTCCATCTCTGCCCCGTGTGATGGGAAGAAGGTGATCTTGCACTGAGCGCACCAGTGCTGCAGCAGGCACTGACTGCATAGTCTGTAAACAAAGAGAGGACAAAACAAGATGAGCTGCTTCACAAAAGATGCCAGGAGATATAAAAAAAAAAAAAAAGAAAAATAATGGTCTTGTACCTTTGCTTATATTTGCCTTTGTGCAAGCACAGTCTTTTGAAAGGAAGGGCTGTATTATTAATTTTTGAACTTTACTAATATGAAAGGCTTGAAGTGTATATTATTGCTTTGCATAGCTACATACTTAGGACAGAACTGAACACCATCAAGCATTTAAATCATAAAATCCCCACGTGGCTCTTGGGCTTTGTGATTTGAAAAACTTGAAAGCACTCAGAAACCAAATCGCTTCTGGCAGTCATTTCACCCATCCTCTCCTCTGCCTGCCAGCACACTCAGGTGCTCATGAACTGGGCAGGGTGAAGTGGTGCAGAGTTGGCTGATAGTTCATGCAAAATATTTCTTCCTGTACAGAGTGCATTCAGGTAGACTACTAACTTCCCATACCCCATTGCTCACAGTGCATAAGGGTCTCCTAGAGTGGATGATGTCATTACTGTCCCAGACTGGATGATATCCAACCCCACAAGACCAAATTCAGTCAAGTTCTTAAGCCTGTGTCTAACCTAGGTAAAGAAGTAGACTCTCGAGCCATGCACTTATTTATTAGATAGATTATTAATTAGCTACAAGATGTGCCTAAAGGCCCTAGAGAACCTTTAAGATGGCTATGCAATCATATCTGAAGAAAATATAAATTGTTTACATTACAAATGTACATAAAAATACTTAAATTTATTAATATAAAAAGTTTGCAAACAATTGTGTGTACATTTTTTGTGCCCACATACACAGAATCACCATCACGTTTTTTAAAAATAAAAAAAAGGAAAAAATGTTCTCATAGATGTTTCCAGAAAATAAAAATTATTACAGATAACAAAGGATATATTCACATTTTTAATTAAAATTGGTACTCTCTATTCTTACGTTGCCTAGCTCTGATGCTGAGTATCCTTATCACATGATCACAGAAACGTTCCTTCTACCCAACAGTGCTTTAAATTGCTAGGTTTGGGGATGGAGGGCAGGTGGGTGTGGTGGGTGTGTTTGTTGCTTTTGTGGTGGGTGTTTTCAAGTCTCTTACAAATTTTACAAGGCTGCATACACTTGGCAGAGCTCCATTTTCACATGTCTCTCTTCCATAAAAGCTGCTCACTTATTTTAAATATAGCTACAAGCCAAGAGAAAATTATTAGAAAAAGCACTATCATTAGTTTAGCACCATCAGGACAGTGTTTATATGAGTTTATACTACAGAGGAGCTCATATTTGGCTAACACATGCATATTGTCCTTAGACAAGAAAAAAAAATCCAACCAACCATGTAAGCCAAGTCACGAAATTTAATTAGGAAGATAAGAGTTGGGTTTTAATTTTTTTTTTTTAGGTTACAGAAAAAGATAATTTTAGGCAGCGAATTAGCATCTTCTAATAATCTTAGACAAAAATGATTTTGTTTTGCTTTGGTTTGTAAATTAGCTCATGATTAAAGTATCTCTCTAGTTGAGCTTCATTGTCTTTTTGTGCCTATTTTCTGAATGCAGCCCTGACCTGAATACTCTTGTAGCTCAAGTACAAGATTTGAAAGCATGAGAGGAACAATTATTATAAAGTGAAGTACTTACAGTTTTACTGCAAAATCAATGAACTTTCAAGTGATTTTTATCATATTTTGCAGCTGTTCTGTTTGCTTTGAATGATGTTTATCACATCAAAAATTGGAGTACTTTTAAAGGATGCTTTATCTAGAAACTTCCTCCACCTTTATTTTCTTGCCCCACCCTGTGCAAGGACATTTTTATCTTGTGATTTTCCTCTGCCTCAGAAGTTCTCTCTCTCAATGTTTAGGCCAGTGCCTTTGCTCATTCCCTGTCCTGTTCTTTCTCATGGTTCCTTAAAAGAGGAAAAGTTACAAGTTCCCAACTTAATTCACAGTTTTGCAGCAGTTCAGTTATATTTCCCCATTCAAGGCTACCTCTCTGACTCTTTTACTATCTAAAGGAATGATCCCATGTGATCTCGGTGTGCAGGAGCTCAGACTGTCTGTCAGGAGCCATACAGGGAGGAGTGATGAGCGGCACTCCTTCCATGGGACCAGATCCATAATATCTTGTGGACACTAGAGGTAAATAATCCATTGATTTCAGTTGCACAGGATTAGAAGAACACCTCATCTTATTCTCTGCTACATCTCTTTCCAAGTCCATCCTCTGCCTCAGAGAAAGCCATCTCCTTCCCCAAATGGGATTGCTAAAGTCATGAGATTAACAAGCCCTGCTTGCTTACCTTTCCCCACCTTGACCTTTTCAGCCAAAGATGTATGCTCTGGGCAATGCTTGCCGTACATCTGCTTCTCTTTCCCAGATGCTGTGGATTCTGTTGGATATTAGCAACTCAATTCCACAAACCTTCTTCCCTGGGCAGAGCTCCTTTAGCAGTTCCTTGGACTCCAACAAACCTGTGTAATTATTCATAAAACCATAGAATGGTTTGAGTTGGAGGAGATGTTAAAGGCCATCTCGTTCCAACTCCCCTCCCATAGGCAGGGACACCTCCCACTAGACCAGGCTATTCCCAGCCCTGCCCAGCCTGGCCTTGAATATGTCCAGGGACGGGGCAGCCACAGCATCTCTGGACAAGCTGTTGCAGCACCTCACTACCCTCCTGGTGAAGTATGACTGCTGTGGTACTCCACTGTACGAGCCATTACACACGCTTCCTAAATGGAAGGCCTCTTACCTCAGACAATTTACAATCCAAGTTCAAACCAGATCCAACAGGGGCAAAACATACATGAGGGGAGGTGAAAGACAAGAGAGAATGAGGTGACAATAAAGGGCAAACAAACAAACTCAAAATATACATAGACTGGCACAGTCTTTTAAGCACTGCAAAAGAGAGTTTGTTCATGGTGCTATACCCAGCAGCACTGTATAATAAAATTATATTTCGTACATTTACCAGTACATAAAATTAATGCAGCTGTGTAATTCCTATTATACTTCCCTATGTAATTCATATCATTTCTATGTTTAAATCTGTTTAAATCAATAGAAATTTAATTTTATTTAAATGCTTACTGATCACTGGTAAAATCTTTGCTTTCTTTTTTTTTTTCTTTTAACCTGAATTATTTGTTTGATAGAGCTAATACAGAGCTGTACTCATGCTGTTTCGCAGTTTAAGTAATTGTCAGTCAGACCTACTTTAAATCCCTTTCACTGACCTTTGAGACAACATCCTTGGATGCTTCTGACCAAAATAAAGATTATGGAAGTTCTGCAATGTACCACTCTGCTGCTTAACTGAGAACAGGAGTAAATAATCCTTAGTATTGCCACTCTGTGGTACCTGACCAGATAGGTACCTCTGCCATGGGAAATAAGGTAAAAACACATCAACTAAAACCAAAGCAAAGGTGATGACCACAGCCCATCTAATATATGGCAAATTGATCATACCTCTGAGCCCAAGGAAAAGAACAGAGAAAGGCTTTGCATGAAAAAAGTATGAACCCCTCCGGAAATTACATAAATACTTAAAAAGATAAATTTCAGAGGAAATACTACTTTGAGAATGTGTATTGGCATCTATACCACTACAAGAGCATTCATTTAATGGATCACACCCTGGGGCACTTGAACCATCCATTGCTTATCTTCTGACCAAGCAGGATCACAACAATTCCCTTAAACCCTTCCCCTGGGGGCTGCCTAATTGGCCTTTACCTCGTTACAGCCTTACAATCATAGTTTCCAGCCTCCTTCTTGTATCTTCTAGCTTTTCATCTTTTCGCTTCTTTTTTTCCTCTTTTTCAAAACTGCTGTTAATTTGATTTAAAAATTGGCAAACCTAAGCAAAAATATAAGACGTCCAGTTGGGATTATATGTGCAGTACAAGTGATTTCAAGCGGGAAACAAAGATATTTGAATCTTTGGAATGCAGATCACATTTTTCCAAATACAAAAAAAAAAGCCCCACTTACAACTATTCCAAATTATACTGTTACATAGGTATTCCTACAAACATACCCATCCCGATGCAAACAGAAAAAAGAAGTGGATGTTGGTGAAAGTCTCATATTACAAAAAAAAAATTAAAAAAAAACCCCACAATTTAATTTTTAATAAAATTAGGAAGAGCTTAATTTCAGAATTGTATTGGTATTTTCTCTAACATGTCAATATTTACAGTACATATACATGGAAATACAGAATTATACTTGGTGGGTTTTGTACTTCACTGTAAAAGATTGAGCCAGTTGCTACTTAAACCTCCTGGAATAGAATCTTCTTCTCTCCAGTTTGGGTGCCTTAAAACTGTTCGACACTAAAACAGGTAAGCTCTTTACTAATTCTTTTTGAAAAAGTTGTTTTTCCAGATTAGTATAAGTGCTGTGTACATCACAGAACAAAATACAAAAATGTAAAGATATAACAAAAGGAAATTTTTGCTTCTGACAATAATTTTGAAAGAAAAAATACGTGCTGGGCAAATGAGACTTGATAAACTTCATAAACAGTAGACAAGCATTAATGTTATAGTTTATTTTCACCTCTTCCATACTGACTGAATCTCTATTGTCTCCCATTTTGAATCCAAAAGCCATGATTAAACTGCAGCACACCTTACAGCACAACATAGCAATATTTTCCAGTGACAGAGGAACCACTTCAGCCCTTAAGTTGTTCCAACGGTTAATTACCCTCATGACAGAAATGTGCCTTATATCTAGTCTGAATAAGTCAAGCCTCACCTTCCAACCCTGGGCTCTTTTACAATTTCTTGCTCTCATCAGTACTTGTATTTTTTCCTTCTGTAGATATAGTAATCTCTTTTTAACCTTCTCTTTGATGAATAAAATTCATTAAATTCCTTTGCTCCCTCATTCCACACCAGGTTTCCATTCAGGTAATTTTTTCTGTCACTCTTCCCTGAACTCTAAGCTTTTTAACTTCCTTGTGAAGTGTGGCCCCTTGGAGCAGACGCAGTAGCAGCTGCTTCTCCTTAAAGTTTCTTTTCCTCTCTCCAAGTCAAGGGATTTGTCCTTCTGGCCACATTCAGCTGCAGTCCAGAATTTCTCTGCTGGAGCCTCAGCAGATTCCCAGTATCACGTAAAGGGATTTGGCTGCTAGAGGAGCCAGGTGAAAGGAAACAGAAAGAAAAGTTGTGAAGAAAGGGAAGTTTGTGGGCTCGGTTTGTTTTCACTGCTGCCCTGAATTCAGCCCTGCACAGGTGCAGCTCATAAGCAGCTTTCTGCAGCTTTGAGGCTTATTTCATTTGTATTGCTAATGCTGCAGTGGGAGAAGCCACAGCAGACGTGTAAGCACCAAAATCTGAGCATATGCAGCATCTCCTCAGGCAGGCCTTCTATCTCACTTGTTCCTTTAGATAAGGAGCATAAAAAACACATGACCAAAATCTGCAGGAAAACATTCGATATTCATAGTGTACAGCTCTCGTAACGGGAGCACTAAGTTTGGGGAAACCTGTTATCTGGCACAAATTCTAGGGCAGAGTGCTTATTCCAGCTAGTTGCAGCACAAAAGCTTTAAAGAACATTAAGGAGGAAAATGACACTAAAAATGGTTCCCTCTGCAACATTACCTGCTCTCAGATGGGCTAATACCCTCTGTGGTTTTGCAAGACATTAGTGAAAAAGAAATTATAAAAAAAATCCAACAGCAAGTAAAGAGCCCTCAGGGACTGGGCCAGAAATTCATACTAAAACAGCATTAGTAGTGACTATAAGCCTCTCTAAGAAGGTTTCAGAAAACAGAAAAGTACTCAAGATGCTTACAATTTTAATGGATTGTTTGTCTTTTCTAAGAAATAACTTGCAGGGATGAATCCAAGCCCTGCAAATGCTGGTGTCAAAGGTCTTGCTGACTGACTGCTCTGCGTGCTGTCCCCACAGACTCCCTGGTTAGCCTGTGTGTAAATGCAGAACCGAACCAAAGTCTTTGTGCAGTGCAACACAATCTTTTGGAGGAGTTTTGAACATCTGCATGCCTTCCAAACCATTTGTGTGTATTAAAGAATCAGTGAGTCTTTTTTACATAAATGTCCTTGTATGCTATATACTATCAAGTATCTTGAATTACATTCCCTAAAATCATTATACTGCCTTAAAAAGCTTCTACACTCGATATATTTGATGCTGGAGTAATGTATTTGACGAAAGTTCTATTTAGAGGATAAATTCTCGAGCCTTACGAAGCATATATTAAACAAGTGTAGCTTATTGGCCTGAACAATTCTGGGTCACACATACTGCTTATAAAGGAGTGGGGTCTCCCTTACTCTGTATAAAAGATGGTGGCAGGCTGTGATGGTGTGTGTTTGGAATGTTAGGGAAGGCAGGCTCTAGGTAAGCAGTAAATTGCTGGATATATTGCCTTAGGAGCAGGTTAGAAATTTCCCTTGTTCATTGGCATTGACAATCCCCCCAAGGGACAACACTTCCGAAAGCACAAAGTTTAACACAGTAATAAAAACACATCTTAAAAGCCCAGACTCCTGTGTTCCTGTGCTTAGAAAAGGTGGCAGCTTGACAGACCTGGAGACTGACAGCAGCAGTGTCAGCTTTCCTCACGCTCGTCTGCCAAAGCACCTCAACCTTGACCTGAGGAGAAAACCACGAAGGGTTTGAGTGGGATTTCATGCCCGTTCACTCTGGCATCTCTGCTGAGATTGCCAACAAGGGGGCCAATTAGTGCCTGCTTCGGAGGACGGTTTTTTTCTTACTGTGTGGAAATGACACCTGTCCACTGAAACTGGGCAGAGACCCTCTGATTCCCGGGAGCCAGCCACTGTGCAGCCACTGCAAGGGTTACTGCTCCCGGCTACTCCCCTTGCACCAGGCATGCAGCAACTCCATGCTGTTGGCCAAGTGGGACCAAATGCATTTTCCTTTCCCAACAAGTAGTCCTTTCTGATTTAAAATAGAAGCCTCATGTTAAAGATTTAATTTTAAAAACTGGTTCTTGCTATTCAAGATCCTGGAGCCCGAATGGAGACCAAAAGGCCATTTTTGTTGTGCAACCAAATAAAATCCTATCAAGAACTTGCACCAGGGCAGAAGGAGATGAAGAAATAAGGTTTCAGCCTTTTTTATTAAGCAGAGAGAAAATACAACTTTCCTGCTGGGCTCTTTGCCTGCTCACAAGACCTAATTGGCAAATTTCTTGTGTGCTTCCTTGGTCTTCAGTGCAACAGCAGCTACCTTATCTGTTAGTGAAAGAGAGAGTGCTACAGGAAGGCTCTCCCCTCACCAGGAGATGGACAAGCTTGAGCAAGATGGTACAAAACATGGGATTGTATCATAAAACCATGAATTGATCTTCATGGCGAAGAAGGGAGTAGCTGCCACTGTAATATGGGTAGACATAGGTCTCTTTAATTTAGCTACCATAAAAGTCATTCACACTTTAATTAATGACCCAGCAGTGCAGTTTGACTAGCAGCCCGTTCGCAGTGTAAACTTTGAAATATTACTTAATGGAATGGGAAACTTCATTACAGATTAAAATAACTTTATAAATATTATCTTTCATAAATTCCAGTCAATTCAGCTTCAGTTTGTCAGACAAAAAATGTAAAAGTCATTCTCTTTGAAATCAGACATCACCCTCCAGTTCATCTGTCACCAAGTCAAGCTTGCTAACCTCTCTAAGGATGTCATCTGACTAGAGTTTTCTATCATTCTTTGTCATTCCAGGTGCACTTCTTGACAATTTTTTTAGATCCCTGTCCAGAGTCTCCTCCAGGAATCTAGAAGGACCATGAAGATTGCATCAAGGACTTTATTAAACAACAGTCAACATGCCTATCCAGCACACTAACCTCATTTGGAAGCTCTCACAGAATATGATTGACAGCTGATGCCCTAAGCAAAACTGCTGTTTATAAAGTCCTTTTCAGTCCAGCTACATTAGTCTCTTCACATAGCAGAAGTCAGTACACTGCTATCAAAACCAAGTCTGTGACTGATAATACTGAACTCTTCATTACCCCAAGTGTTGCTGCAAGTAATACCATGAGTTTGGACACCACCGTTCAATAAAGGCTTATTATTATAAATATTCAGCTTATGTCCTGGCGAGAACAAACAGCTTTGCAGCCAAGGTGAAAGGGGTGAATTGCGAATAGGTCCAGGTTATGATAGAGACAGTGCCCTATTTTTGTGAAGTGACCTTGTAGCCTGGAACTGAACACAAACTCAGTAGAATAAACTGGATCCTGCGTATTCAGACAAAACTGGTTGGGTATTAGCAGTTTTTAGGAAAACTAAATCATGGAAGGAAGAAATTCTTTCAAATGATGCATAGAAGGGTTCTTCTGTTGTTTTAGTCTGATATTTCTAATACTCTTATTAAGGTTCAAATCTTAGCAAAGGGGGTCTGGGCGGTTTTTTATATAGTTTCTTGAGTTAGATAAGGCACCACAGAGAAACAGCATCTGGCATTACAGCCTATGTAACTTATAAGAACAGAGACTTGTCCTGGCCTCCTCTCCTACATTCACTTTCTCTCCACTCCAGAGGTGGCTGCATGCAGTACTGGCTGTTCAGAGCTGGCTGTGCACCAGAATCTCTCAGCAAGAGAGCTGCTAATCTCTCCCTGGGAAGAGCACCCAGATGGCTCTGCCTAAAGTCACAACACACCCTCCTGGTTCCTTTGTCCACTCTGTCTTTCAGCCTAGTTAAACAACAGCTTCTAATGATAAAAATAATAAAAGGAAGACATTACCTCCCAGAACTATGAATACGTTGATTCATATGTGCTGGGCAGTTGCCCCGCCAGCTTTGTTGTAAGAGGAAAAAGGAATGATGAAAAATACTTTCATTTGACAGAGTTCCTTACTGCACTTGTGTGATGTGTGAGTTAAATTAACCAAGAACATCACTGGATCTGCTGATGTGTTGTTCCCTGAAAATCTGAGGCCAATAAGGGTGTTTGATCTTCTAAGGTGGACTAGAGCAATGGTCCAGAGTTACAAAATGTGCTCAAATCGTGCAGAAACTCACAGAAAGCAGCAGAGAGAGACAAGGGATTCCAGGAACACATATGCCATAATAGAATCCCCTCCAGATTATGTCCTGTACATTTGTTACCTCTGAAGGGAGCTAATTTTCACCTGTCTCAAGGATATCAAAGATCCCTTGTACCTCAGCACCTGAAAATCTCACAACTACATGAAACTTGTAATATCTCAGGAAAGTACAAGCACTATTATGCACCAAGAGTTCAGTAGGAACCTCAAGTCAACACTGAAACATGGTCAAACAGGGAACTGAACCAAACTACCAATGGTGTAACTTTGCAGAGATTTAAGGAATAGTTCATACGTAGCTGAAATACTGATGGCCAGCGGAGAGCCAAACTAATAGGGCAGTTCAGAGGCAGAAGAGAAGATGAACTACTGCCTCGACTTGCTAAGAAACAATCTTAAAGGTTAGCCCATCCCCCATTCATTTATTAAAGGAGAGCAAAATTCATTTTCTGGAGTCTAGAAAGCAGGAGAAAAAAGTCACTTATTTTTTAGTGAATTGCTTATGAATGCAATGAATATCTAAATTGGAAGGAATCAATCCTACTCTAGCAAGAAATTCCTCCTGATAGTAAAAATATGTCCAAGAAAAATATTTAAACATTAAACTGAAATCTTAATTTAGAGAATTTTTCTGAAAAACCTAAGCATCTTCCTACTTAAGAAGAAAAAATGTATTCCTAGGGTCTTTCAGCCATGCTTTTAAAGTTTAAGTCTCTAGAATATTTTCTCTTCTACCTCAGCAATGATTCTTCCCTTGAAACAGCCACAACACAGGCCATTCATGCAGTTCAAGACACTCAAGACAGCTCCCATCATCAGCTTTCTCACTGAATTAGTGACAGTTAATGTGCATGCATGTTTAAAAAGGGGAGTCATATTCAGCAGCACCTTCTAGAGAGTGACTCAGAATAAACTTTTTGTTGGTCCAACAGGATGGTTTTGTCATCTTTAATGTAATTTTCAACTCAGTCTTGAATCTTTTCAAGCAACAGTCCCATGCATAAATAACTACTGTCACTGTCACTGGTACGAGCTTAACACATCCATGCCACAACAAACAGAGCAAGTCAGCAAGAACTGCCCTTGCTGACACCTTCAGCAGGGATGGTGCAGTGGATCCTGCCCTAGGACACGTGCCTGGCACATTTATCCTGGGATTACCCAGTCTGTGGCTGAGAATAATAACCTTAGAGAAGAAAAGAGTCAGCTCTTGAATCGCTGCAATTTACGGGCTGATATATGAAAGAAAACTGGAGCCAACGTGAGTTTGTAGTATTCTGGGAGACAAATAGTAGCAATTCAAGAGCTGCTGGGCCATCCCCCTCTGGAGCCAGCAGCTGTAGGAGAAAGAAGCACAGGGGAGGGTGACAGGTTAGGCACTAACACTTTAGCCACACCAGTTTAATCTGAAGCCATAAGTGATGTGTCTCACCAAAGATTGTGCACGTATTTCCACCGAAGATGTCATTAGGGAGAAGATGAAGGTAAAACACAGAGAACACAGGCATTTGACATAACAGTCTCACAGTCCTTACTCAGGCAAGCCATACTCTGCAGATCAGAATGCCACCTGAGGGAGGACAACATGCATAAGTAAGAGAGCTGAAGTTGTTTAATGCCCTTTACTCATTCTGATGAACAGGTAAACACTCAGGCAGTTCACAGAACTACATGACTACACAGCATTGCCCAAGGCCTTGCATCAATTTTGCAGTCAATAAAACAGGGACACTATTTCACAGAGATGCAGCTGGGAATCCCTTAATGATATCTGGTGAAGGTTTTGGGAGGCTAAAATGCTATGGGCTTTTCAACTGAAAAATATTATTTAATATGACACAATTACCAAGCAGCAAAAAAACACAGGACCTCACAAAATTACCAGAGCTGTTTCTGTGTAGAGGCAATGCAGGCAATTGTCTGTGGCAACAAACTGCCAGGGTCAGCAAAACAGGCAAACAAGGGCTTCACAACATCAATTGTCCAGAAAGCCAGACCAGCTTTTTCTGTCTCTAAGAGAAATATCTCAGTGCCCAGAGCATTTTCCACTGCTGAGGAGAGGAAGAGGGTTCTCCCCTCAGGAAGAGTCACCACTTCTCCCAGACCTGTTGTGAATGACTGGAATCAACCCTGAGTGGCCATTTCTCATGCCTCCTTCCCTCTGGGGGCAGGGGTGGCCTCTCCTGGCTGTCACACTATGGGCATTCAAATTCAGTGGTGCCTACATTGCTGAGAAGCCTTGAACCAAAATTGCATGTAATAATTTCCTATGTCAACAAAGTTATTCACATGACCCAACCATGGCAGTAAATACTTTGATTCATGTGACAAAAAACTACTATCTGGACTAAGCATTATAGGATCAGGTTCCCAGATCATCTGTGATGGCCCAGGCAGTGTTTATGCAGTATCAGAAATAGGCATGTGAAGAGTTTGCAGTTTAGGGCCTCCATCCAGCAATCCATGCTGGCAGACCTGTAAAGGGCTTTGGACGTAGTACAATGAATGATAACAGTAAACAATGGGAGAGAAGAGAGTGAGGGTCATAACTGCAAGACCATCTGGTTGTTTCCATTTGCTGTGTACACATCTTGCTAGTCCTGCCGCTAGAAAGGCAGAGAGGGTTGTTGGAATATTGAGTTACTAATGCATACTTCCATTAATATCTCATATACCATTATATATTATTATATCACTCGTTGTGGCAGCATTTTGGATACTGGTTTCTGAGAATGACAAAGCATGAATGTTTCTGAATGGAAATATATCAATATGCAAAATAATTTGGTACATGTGGCAGTTTTTTTATAAGAAATTTTAAGCATTATTTAATGAGTGTTTTTCCTTTTCCTATAAGATTGTCTGTAAGAGTTCTTAATTCCCTTGCTGGGATCATCAGCACTTGTACGATCAAGCCCATAACCAGCATTCTAGGTAAAAGGACAAAAGAATAAATTACGATAAATGAGGAATGCTGTATGCTCTTCGGTAGGATGCATGAAGGAAACTCAATTATTTGTAATTAGTCGATATGGATCAATATTTGATTTATCCTTCATGAATCTCTACTAAGCTTCCAAATCAATGAAAAGAATACAGATCAGGCAGATGTATCTTGCTCTGCACTCCACCTGCAACCAGATGTGGGCTTTACTAAACCACATGTGGGAGTGAAAACAGAGCCAAGGGCCCTTCTCAGAGGATCACCTGCGACTTGACCATATGGTTTCAACCTTGGAGTCAGGTAGCAAGGGCATTCCAGCCTTTTGCAATCTGCGAGCTGACCGAGTGGGAGACATGCTCAGAGATACTGTGAACCATCCAAGCGGGGCAGAACCAGGACGGGAAGTAGAAAGTGGCACCTCTCTCTGCTGAAGAGAGATCTCCTCACTTAAACTAGTGGTTTGACAATAGCTCCATAAAGGTCAAGAGTGTAAAACTGCAGAAAATAAAATATTCAAGGCTGAAGTTTTTTTGAGCATCCTCCATCTGAATTCTGAAAAAGTTCCCCAGCTTAGGTACCCAGAAAACTTTTTCTAATCCATAAAAAGTAAAGTGAGAGGAAACTTGAGTTGCTCAGGAGATAAATCGTACTATCCATACCACTATTTTAGCCGACAGGATGATGCAAAACAGACTGCCAGGGAGCTCAAGAGGCTTTATTTCCTGACGTTCATTTTTCATCACCAATCCTGAACAGACCCCAAAACTCAGACTAATTAAAGACAAATAATTAAGCACATTCAGACTGTGAAGGTTGGCAGACTCCCACTGTATTGTGAGACCACCTTGGCATTTAAATGGTTAGGGACTATATCCCACAACATCATGCTCATCTCATTGTGGTAGAGAGCTCTTGAGAATGTTATTAGCTGGGTGTTCGCCTTGCCGTTTTTCCACATGAGGCAGATGGGTAATTACGAAGCTAATAGTCTGATTGAGAGAAATCAGATGCAGTGGTTTGCCCAATTAGATGATACATTAGCTTCCTTCTTTGTAAGCAGCTAATGTGTGAAGCAAAGTGGTATTTTTGAGGGTCAGAATCCTTAAACAAGTGCCGAGTTGCAGATTATTGTGTCTCTCTTTTTTTTTCTAATGGAGGAAAAGTGCTAAGTCTTCATTACTAAAAGCATAGAAAATGCAAATCAGGCTCTGAAACAAAAGAGTGAAGGGACAGGCGAGAATATTTGGTGTCCAATGTGTCAACCTACAACATCAATTACATTGAAATGCAATGCATGGGAGCCTAATCAAGGATAGTATAATTGTAATAATTGCATGCTTTTGTTGGAGAGCTGCTGCCATTGTTATTGTCAACCATTTGTTTTTCTCTATTGTTTAAGGGGAGAGTATTTAAAATATATATATGTGTGTGCATGTATAGCTGTGTATAATTGTCTGAAGAACAGTATAGGTAGAAGTTTCTTCTACTACACACAGAATGTGTTGAGTCTTTCTTATTCGTGTTCTTTGGATGTTGGAAGCCCAAGAGTCTGAACTCGGTAAAGGCAGGTAATGCTGAAAACTGAGAAATGGACACGGACGTTCAACCTGTGCCAAACAAGGAGAGTTCCTTTTCCTTTTGCTGACACATCTCCTGGTCCAGGGAGGTGAGTTACTCCCAGTGACTGGCAAGTCGTGAAGTGAGCCAGTGCTAAATCATCCAAACAATCCCTGAGACACCTCTGGTCTGCCTTCCTTCTTCAAAATAAAAGAGAAAGAGGTCAAAATAAATATTTTGTCTTGTTATATTCCCTCCAGAGCTACAATCTTTTTTTGCCATTTAAGAGGATTTTTAAATGCCTACAACCTTGACAACAACGTTCAAGAGAAATGAACATAAATGAGAGCACTGCATGGGAAAAAAATGACAGCATGAATTTACTCAAGATCTTGTTAAGGGGGAAAAATGTAGGAGCCTTCTGTAAATAAAACAGTGATAATTTTCTGTATCCTGAAGTTAGGCTGGAAATTCTTCTTATAGCAAAGTGCTCAACATTCAGATCAAATGAGAGGTTTATTTTCTCGCATCACTTGGGCTTGCCAATAGGTTGAAACAGAGGCACAATAGAAATGGGCTAAAACATTTAACATAGCTGTTAAATCTCATTCTCCACAGCTAAAAAAGAACAATGCTGTACCGTCTTTACTGAGAATACACTCTCCTGCCATAGGAGGCTTTTCATGTATCTCTAACAATCCTGTACATACTCCAAAACTCACACTAATTAAAAGCAAATAATCAAATACATTCAATTTGAAAAGTTGGCAAACTCGCTTGTATTATTGTGTTAGCACCTTGGCACCAAAATGATCACATCGTGCTAATCTCATTGTGCAGGAGAGCTCATGAGCATGTTATTCAGTAGGTCTGCTCCCTGCCCCCATCTCCCAGACCCACCCCATCCTCCTCCACCACCAGCACTCTCTTTCTTTAACCAGATAAAGAAATGAAAATGGTAGCAAAGATAAGTAAAAGCAGGACAGTATTTTCATCATATTTCACCCAGAGGTAATCAGGACTTGGGTTACCTTTTACAGAGCTTTTGTTTCATCCTAGCTTCATTTCATCACCACAGATAAAGTGGGTAAACCCGAGAGATGTTTTAAAATAAACTAAGCAGGCTGTATGTGTTTCTCACTAGCTCTCATATAACATTCTTATATTATTGTATAGAGTACTTGCCCACCACAAAAATGTGAAGAGTATAAATGCAATAAGCAAAACACTACAAGTTAATAGCTTAATGCTGACCAGGTGATGAAACCCAGAAAGAAGCACTTTAGGATTTCTTCTCTTTGAAAGTTTTATTTTGCAGTCTTTTGCATACGGGTCTGTGCACTTCTGATGCCCATTTGTGCACTGTGAAGAAGCATTAGTTTAATTTTCTGCTAGAGTCTGGAAGTAATTTTTCCCAACAGTCCAACAAAGCAAGACTGAACAAACTTTCACGATTAAAGGTGTATTCATCCCAGTGTTTCCAGCCCCTGTATTTTTTTACAGCTGCAATATCCACCACAGTAGCTATGACCAAGGTATGAGCACAAGCTGGGTAGGTGCAACCATTCAGCACTAGATTTTCTGCCTTGTTGAAGAGACAGGCTAGAACTGATAAATTTGCCCCAACATTTTCCTCTTCTGGTCTAAGGGAAGCACAATTCTTTCCTAAGTTTTACCCTGGGGTCTTGTGTCTATGCTTAGACATGTATTTGGTTATTAAACATGTGATCCTTATCAGTCCCTTCCAATTTGAGATATTCCATGATTCTGTGATGTGGCCTGCCATCCTCCATCCAGCACTTTCAGGTGGTAGATTTTTGCCTGGGTTCCAGAATCTCTTTTGAGAAAGAACTGTCTCTAAAAGGCAGTGAATTAAAGGTCTGTGTCAGGAGAAATACCTATTTTTTAAAATTTTTTTGACATTTATTGGATAAAAACACATTAAAACTAGGCAAGTGCTACAGAAATGCAACACTGAAGACCACAGCATTTCATGTGAAAAAAATAAACAAAAAACCAAAACAAGAAAAGAGGTTGCTGGAGGACCTTTCTGACAGGACTGGAAGGGTCCCACTCATCTTTTAGCACAAAGGCACTCACAATGGAAGATGGCACTCTAATATAGTCTTTAATTGAGGAGGGTGCTACATAAGAGAGTCTAATTAATTTGACCTTCAAGACAGTTCCTATTCATGGCTGAATAATGAAGGAAGCCCACATGGCTGAGTCTCTTAGAAAAACAACCCAAAACTGCTGGAGAGTCAGTCCCGCTGAATAGTCCCTGAACTCCATAGAGGTGAATGTGCTGTCCATACACCATCTCGTATGCTCTATCCCTGCTAGCAGGGTCAGAGGACTGCCCAAAAGCCTGAGACAGACCTATATCTAGTGGGCCCATGGACGCAGAGCCAGACTCAGATTAAGGTAGCACAGACTTCCTAAATTGTGCCAGGGTGTGGTGAAGAAGCACTGCTTCCAAATACCCTGCTCCTCTAACTAGAGGGTTTAGGTAACTATAAACCTGACTTCTTAAAAAACACATTCATCTTTCTGTTGACTTCAGTAGGTTTAAATCAGACACCATATACAGACAGGCCAAAAGAGGTATACTCCTGTTACTTACATTAACTACTCTTGCATATTCATAGTACAATGTTTTGTTCATAAAATTTGCAGTTAAATATTGCTAAAAGGTGAACTGTGATTCACAACAAAATAGTAGTTATTTGACTAAGCAAGTTTTACTTTGAGTTGTACCTAAATTTCTGTCTGTCATGAAGAAAAGTTAATAAGCCAACATGAGAAGTATCAAGAGTAGCGTCCAAGCTTGGAAAGCCCTGACTCTTCACAGGAAGAACTCCCACTGATACTACCAGGAGAAATGCTTGTAGATATCAGCATAGCATATGGTCTCTGAAATCAATATTGGTTTGCAGCTTGACACGTGGATGGATAGATACCACAGAGAGATTGAAATATGACAAGCTAAGTCGTACAAAGAAAAACCTGTATACACAATCACACTCGAACAGATGCTTTGGCTGAAACAGGTGATTTAGAGGAACACATTGTAGATCTGAGAAATGGAAAAATTAATCATAAACTTACAGTAGCATAATGAACTTTTGCAAGCAAAACTGAGGGAGAATTCAGAGAAACCCCTCAGGGACAATGCTAAGAGAACATACTGGTGACAAAGTTGTTGATGAACCTGCTGTAGATTTAACAGCAAATCTAGCAGAGTACTTCCTTCCCTCAGCTTCCATATCAGTTGGAACAGAGAGGTTTCAACAAAACAGCCCCATAGCACGAAAGAGAAGGAGAAGGTGGATTTCTCCTAGGCATTAGAACAGGTTGATGCAAATACTTCAGCCTTGTTTGTGGTTTAATGCATCACCCCAGAGACCTGAGTGTGAAATCTGGACTTAAGGAAGAAAATCCTCATTTAGCAAGGAAAGCACTGCAATAGCTATGTGTGAAAGTTCTTCCAGCACTGTTTTCTGCTTGCCATATGGCCAACTTCACCCACATTGGGAGCAAACACTGAGTAAAGCCTCAGCATCTTGAAAGAGAGATACAGAGAGAAATTCAAGTGTCTCATCAGCAAGCATGGCCCAAGGAACACTCAGTTGTCTATTTACTCTGTTGCTTTATCTTTGTCTGATGCTAATAACAAAGAAAAAAGGAAGTACCAATCCTAAAAAATTTGGAGTAAATTACAAACTTGAGTGGTTTTCTACCCTAAATTATCGTTACAAACAATTTAAACTATTCCAGTATCTACTGTTGCAGATCTAGGGACTGTTAGGAGGTGTCCTAAGGTCTTTCTACAGACTCATAAGGTGCAGGAGCTTACAGAAGTATTAGCCCTGTTTCTGTTAAATATATACACAGACATACTCCACAGGGAAGAGAATTCCCCCCAGCCTCTCATCCCACAAAAGCAATTCCTCACCTGTGTTTAGCCCTGATATTCAAGGAAACAGGAATGTGTTTCTGGTTTTCAGAGGAAATACATAAGCACCATTCACTCAGACTAAGAATGCCATGAATTTACCATAATGAGAAAAAAAATTTTTGCCTCCCTTTTTTCCAGGGATTCAGAGGTTTGTTTACTGTCAGCTGGGCCAGAAAACAGGTTCCTGCACCCCTCTAAAATCCACATGTTGGTATTTACAACAGCTGATTCCATTTAAATGGGCTCGCACTTTTCCCTGCAGAACTTAGTGGCACAGCACTCAGAGACCAGCTCTGAGCACAGGGAACAGTGTGATCAGCACTTGCAGCTGCAGGGGCAAGGAGTTTCCCTGCTACAGACAGAAGTTCCCAAACCTGCTGGCATCATCTGCTCAGCAGCACCTGAGACTGTAGCCAGCCTCCTATGTCATGTTTATCTGACACACCATCTTTCACCGGGAAGACTCCTTGGCCAGGGCTTTCAAAAGCTCAACTTTCACATTGCAACAAGTCCTGAGAGAGAGTTCTGCAATAAAAGGCCTCAGATATGACCTGTTGTTTTATATTGCTTTCTCTTAACTGTTTGCTAATTATCAATGCTGCTTATACCTGGGTATGGTCTCTCTTCCCTTCGGTCTCCCATTCCCTCCCTTAGATCTCTCAGTGACAGCCAGAGTCCTGCCTGTGCAGCAGAACCACGTGTTGGCAAAGAGCCACCTTAAATGTCACAGCCAGGTAGCACTGGAAGTTCACTGACACACCAGTAGGAAGAGGGGGCATGCCTCAGTTAATAAACAGCTTTAAACTGTTTACAGATTAATGCCATGATGAATTTATAGATGAATTCATGTAGACGAATGCCTAAACGGACATGAACCCTGAAAATCAAAATCTGATTTATCCAGAGGGTAGATAATCCAGAAGCAAAGCAGTCCTGTCTGAAACTGCCCTGCAGAAACACTCCTTGGTCCTGAGCTACAGGAACCAACTTTAATGGCTCCATATCACTGAGATTTTCCTAAAAATTTCCAATTGCTGTTACTGCTGATGGGAACTCTAGTGTAGACAAGACACTCATCACTTGCAACATTTTTATGATTATGTCTTCTAGTCTTTCTGTTTTCCAGGCTGGATGATATTGCTTTGCTTATTCATCACTTTTACTTCTGGGAGCTGTGCTTGGACCTATTTGGTAACAGTAGGAAATTTTAACGTAGAAGAATTCTGCTCTGCTGCATTACCTGCTTAGCCCTTGGCCTCCCGGGTGAGAATAGCATCAAAGACAGCAGCTAAAGTATTGTGCACATTAAAAATTAAACAGAGACCACCCATTCATTCACCTGCCTCAATGACTAACCTTCATACAGTGTAACAAATTTCAGGCTCCCAAGAAGGCTATGGTTCCATAATCCATCCCTGACTCTCCAGGTCCTGAGAAAATTCTATGCATAGGTGTGAATATTCCCCTTTAGAATTAAGCAGAAATTACTAGCTTGTGTGTGAAAATCAATAAAAACTAGCACTGGTGCCATTCAAATCCAGATTGTAGTTATATTTTGTATAGTATATGGAGAATTTTCAGTTTTTAGCCTGGCAAATAAGAAAGTAAATTACCAAGGTAAAGAACAGCTATGTTCAGTGAGCACTGAAGCCTGGTAAATATTCAGTTTTTAATGGCATCCACTTCTATTTTGTTCACTGAATTATTGGGCTGACCTTAAATTAGAGATCTGGATGGAGCTGAATTGAATATTGTGAAGATGAGTGTAATTACCTTGCTTCCCTTTATTCTAATTCATTTTATTTTTTTAATTCTTGGTCTGTGTGACAAACTGAATGTCAGTGTGCTTGTGGATTTATCCTCACAGAAACAGAGAGCAGAGCTGATAGAGCAGATCGCGGCACAAGGGAAGATATATCTGCATTGCGGTCAGGGGTGTGACTGCAGGACCTTCCTGCCTTCCTCTTCATGAAAGAGCTGGAGTTGGATGTACTGTCCAGGTGTCAACACAGGCCAAATAAGAATGCCAGAGTGCTGGCACCTGCAAATGAGGCCCCTGCCTTCCTGGGAATTTCATCGAAACCAGCCACACCCCAGGCTAGAGTAGCCAGGCAAGTGCATCCACCCATCTCAATCCAGAACAGAGGCACGGCCTTGGGATGCTTTTGAGGCTGTCTTCCACTGCTCCATAGAGCCACTTCAGTCAATATTTCTTTGTACCTTCTAATTAACTTCAGAAACTTTCCAATGTATTTTTTCAGGCGTATATTTAAACTTTCAAGTATCTTCTGAGCTCCCCTTACAATTAGTGCTATCTGGCCTTCCACATTTTGTTGCTGACACCTTCTCTCACAATCACTTCTCCTGACCCACTTCATCTTGTGGAAATAGGACTCAATACTCTTTGATAAGTCATGAAGTAACAACAGCCTTCTCTATGCAGTCAGGGAAACTTGGAGTCACCAGTATGTACACAGACACTCAGCAGAAGTAGATGTAGAAATAGAGAGACTCCAACTGGTTAATGAAAATCTGTACAGCAGGCAAAAAGGAAGAAGGCCAACAGGAGCTCCTGAATGCCCTAAGAAAATGTGCAATGGCCCTAGCTGTGTTTGATGGTAAATGTGACATGTCAGAACCTGCCTGGAAAGTACCCCTGAAGACCATATTGCCTCAGAAGTTAAGTATTAGCAGCTGCATGCATGTCATTAACCCCTCACCTACCATGCAACTTTGCACTTGCCCAGGGCCAAAGCCTTTAAAGGAAGGTTGACCGATTTTCTTACTGGGGGTAAGAGAGCTGCAGGACTTGCAATGCCCAGGAAAGAGCACCCATGTACATGTGCCCTTTCGTAGGACATTTATGTGATAGCACTGAGAATTTCGGCAGTTTCTGCTGATTTGAAGGATAATACTCCTGCTTAGCTGAACAGCTGAATAACAGGCTATGTTCCATGTTCTCCCAAATATTTTATAATTATGTCCAAGCATATTTCTTTATCATAGTAATAAAGGTATGGGAATACTTGTCTACGTTGACTTCATTGTTTCTTGGCCATGTAAAATTTTTATTAAGCGAATTTCAGAAGCATATCTTGACCCACAGTGACTGAGATAAGTATAGAGACAGTATCAGTAAGACTCAATTGCAATGCAAAGGGCAAATCTGCAAAACAGTTGTGCTGTCCACAAAGAGCCATTTGGAAAACAAAGGACTTCATCATCCTAACCCTCAGCATGAACCCAGATTTAGTCCACAGACAGCAAATTCAGTAGTGAAAGCAGCCTAGAGAAGGGCATTTGGTCTCATAATACCTAATGTAAAAAGGTAGAACCATCCATATGAACTCAAACCTGAGAAAATGTTCTCAGAATTTAATGGCAGCATAATAGACTGTGTCCAGGATTTTCTATTTCAGCCTTCCCATGATGTCTGAGACTTCACAACCATATTTCTAAAAGTACAATATCCTCTCTTTTGCCTGCTATTCTACAGAAACTTTTTTAAAGTTGTCTAACTAAGGGCCATGGCCATATACTTTGATCCACAAATGAATTCATCATAAATGTGAAAGAGTATGCGAGGCATTTACACTGCCTAACTTGAAAGTCTAACTTCAGGTACCCACACTAAGACCCTATATAATCAATAGAGAGAGGTGAAACAGGCTCTTCCAGAAGGCCATCCAAAGGAGTGAACTTCAGTGTTCCACAATTACCTCTAATTTTTTTTTAAGTTTTGATTCTATTTGGTCTTTTCCATTTTAAAATTGTATTTTAAAATAAAAAAAAAATCAAAAAGAAGTGAGGAGAAATAAAGAAAATGGCAAACTATGAAAAGTGTACCTTTTAAATTGAAATTAAAATTTCAATTCCAATAAAGTCATAGGAAAATAACTATTAATACTGACTAGCAATTACCTAAAGGTATTTTCTTATAATAAATGTTGGTCAAAACTGGTGTGAAAGTGTCAGAAGCAAATAAAACTCAAAGAACACCCATGGAAATTATGCATAAAACCATGTAATTTTGCACCACTGTTTTCCTCAAAATCTACTACAAGCTTTCAAAGCATAAGATTAACATAATTTACCTATTCCATACACAAAGTTATTATTATTAATGGATCTGGACATGCTCAGTAACGTCAGATTTCTAAGCACTCAGTGCAGAAATACCCATTCCCAGCAAGCCCAACAAACACGAAAATAGCATCAGATCTAATTCCTTCAATTCAAAGAAGCAGTTTCACAGTTTCACATTTTTTCTAATTCCCATTTAAAAATCAATGGATAGGCTTTTAAAAGATTATTTTGGGGTTTTTCTAGAGCAAAACAGGAAATAACTAATAAACTGGGATTTATTAACAAAACATACATGATAATGTTTGAAAACCCTTATTTATTCATCCTCCTTGGATGGCTGACTCAGGTATGACCAACAGAAAAACATCTTTCCAGATGAACAGTATTCACCAAAACAAAAATAAAATTATTATCTACTGCTTGCCTACAAGATAAGCTGCAAGTTTGCAGTCTTATGGTATTCAGATACTCAAACTCAGGGTTCTACCTCAAGCATCTGAACCAAAATGTATATTCTATAATGCCACATCCTCTCCGAACACTGGACCCAGGTTTTACAGCAAAAATTCATCAGCTGCCAAATGTACAAGGCTGCAGATGCAATCCAGGCTGGAAAGTCTTCCTTCTGAATCCAAGACACAGCAGTTCAATCCAAGACACTGTTCTGTTCGTCTGAGCCCTTCCTGCCAAGTCACTACATCTGGCCCATCAGTATGTTCAACTAGAGGTTTCTGGGAGCAGCATTCTGTGTCTTCGGGGTTAAATTGCAAAATCTGGATTCTAAATCAACAGATCAGATTTGTAAGCAAATGTAAGCACCACACTTTAATGCAGTTTGCTCTGTAAGTCCCTATGAAAAAGCAGTCACAGATTCAGGGTATCTACTCTTACCCCCATAATTCTCTTCTGTGTTGCCAGTAAACTCAGAAAAAGAAGAGATCACTCGTGAAAGGATTTCTGTCTTATTGCCAAGGCATTAGTTTGTCTTACTAGTTTCAGAATTTTCCTGAGTATCACTAAGGCTTTATTATCAAGCAGTAACCTTCAAAAAATAGGTATTAACAACTACTTTGCCAAGAGCTTTTCATTGCAATGGCTAAAAGATAGCCAACTGCTAAGCAAATTAGGCAACTTAGGATGTCTTTCTAATACTCCAGTACATGCAGCCATTCAGACTTCCAAGAAGGAGGCTGAAGCCTGGGTTGGAGCCATCCAAGCTGGCTGCTCTGGAACATCACAAGAGTACACACAGTTCCACCATAAGACCAGACTGACACTTTACACTATCAAATTTGGGCATTTTCAAAGCTAGCTACAACTTTTATTTCCTTCTTCGCTGTTCCAAGACACATTGAACATATTGGAAGACAACTCAAAGATTTGTAGGTGAAGCTCCAGTTTCTCAGTGGGACAGCTTTCTGTCACAGTTACACATTAAGGGGCATTTTTTTGACTTCTTAAAATACAGCATGATGAACTGAAATGCCTGTAAAGAACGTGCTGTGGTCTAGTAAATTCACACAGTGACCTGAATTATTTTCAGCATTAACCTGTGTTATCACAGTGGAATTATTGGGGTGAGAGTGAGTTCACACTTCTGTTTGCCTTTGTTCCCTATGGTCATTGATATCAAAAGCCATCCTGCATGTGCTTTGAAAATAGATAGTGTCATCATTGTATTAGGCATCATTGAGATGTATCTAAATAGATATTTGCCCTAATAGATGGAATCATAGCCTAAGTTCTAGACAGCCCATTTCACTGATTTGGTAAAACAGCAAGTTCTATCTGTCTGAAAACATAATTTTTTTAATTATATCATATTTCTGTTATAACATTATTTTTAATATTATTATTTCTATAATTATTAAAGTATTATTTAGATTTAATATTATCCATTCTAATTTCTATTATAACCTATTTTATATTGTATCAGATCACCTGATAAAGGTAAGACCTGTCCCTTCAAATCTTTCAGTCCTCTCTAATAGTCTCAGACTATCACAGATATAATTCTATACTTCATGTCTTTTTAACTAATTTACACCTTCCATTTAAAATAAAACCTAAGTAATAGAAAATAAGATGCTCTTGTGCTAGTAGACCATACTCTGAGCTTGTTAACAATTTGGTATAAACTGAATTGCAGAAAAGTTATGTCAGTAAAAGAGAGCAACCTGGTCTTCACAGCCAAGCTTGAGCCAGCAAAACCAGTAAATGCTGAAAGTCTTGTAAACAGCAAGGGTGGGTGAAAGGGTCAGCTTTAACGTTCTGTTATTAACTGGGAAATGTCTGTAATAGTAGTGCTGGTGACTCACACCACTGAAAACATGGGAAGAGATGCAGTGCATTAGATACCTTGCCAGAGCCCATCACTTTAGAGAGTAGAAAGCTGAGATGGACAAGGAAAGCAAGTTATGTAAAAGCCATTATTTCCATTAATGGGCTTGCACAACCATAGATTTTTGATTTGGGGAGTCATTGTTCTTGTAAATATTCATCTGGCTTTAAATGTAGCCAAATATATTCTGCTTCTGTGATTTCCCAATCTGTATCCAATCATAAGAACTGCAGCAAAACCTGGCTCTAAATAGAGATAGTGAAGAAATCATTGAATCTCTACCTCTGCTTAAAAAACTTTACTGTATATTAAGATGTTGGCTTCTGCAATGAGTGGACAGGATTGTACAAGGCTGAACTCCCAGGCTTTTTCAATCACATCCATCTTCCTGTACATCAGATTATTTCTGCCAAGCTGGCTATATTTTTTTCCAAGCAAACCCTAACTATCAGGGAGGTCTAACACACTGTTTCTTTACCACCAGTTTTGTTTTCAAACATACAATGGTTTGGCATGACTCCAGTCACCACCAGGTGATTTTTGGCCCTTGCCCTTTTTATTATCTAGTATCTCTTAGGGAACTACAGATGAAACCAATAGCAAAGGAGAGAAAAAGAAAAAGCAGGAAAAAAAGAAAGACCTTCTCCTTTGCTTTCCTGGTAATGTGACATCTTGCCCTCTTGCACTGTGTATTTCTGTCCAGCTGATGCTTTGTCCTAGTGGAATCGTGGTTCTGGTATTAGCTCCAAATGGTAGGCAGGCATTTTCATTAAAAACAATTACTATTTCCAAACAGGAGCTGGTTCCTCAGTTCCAGCCATTCTTGCTGTAAAACGTTCAGCTGAGAGGAGCAGATTGTTCCTGCTGAAAATGAATGGAATCTGGCAGGAAAACCTCATGTTTTTCCAATCCTAGTTTTTTACAAAGAAAACACTGGGATCTTGTTGAAAAATTTCAATTGTTTTGGTGCGCACATAATTTTTCTCAGTTGAACTGTTTCCAGCTACAGGAGACAAGTTTTGTGCATACATATGTGCATATGTGTGTGAATATATATGGATATATCTGCACAAGCACACAAGATTTTGCATCTAATTGCTATGTAAGAAAATATTAATAAGTCAAGGAAGAGTAAACACTTTTTTTTGTTGTTAAAAAGCATTTATGCAAATTGATCTTTTAAAAAGCTTCCACATTATGAACCTTCAAAAGAAAGTCAATGAGTAAAATACTATATCATGGTAACAGCTAGCCTCACTTTTAATACCAAGAGAAGAAAGAGGCCAAGGTGACTGAACTGTTTATCCCTTGGTTGTTCTCAGTAACTTAAAAACATTGTCAGACGGAATTATTCTGATGAAAATATCAAAGGAAAGAAAACAGAGGAGACAATTACATTCACGAAAGGAACAAGCTGCAGACGTCCCCATATTGATCACCTGTGTGGATGCTGCCATTTGGTAATGAGTGGTTTTGTTTACCTCAGACAGAAATAGATAATAGGTCAGGCTGACCTTGTGTCCATATGAGGGTGGAAACACCTCCTTCTAGTAGCTGGTTTTTCCCTTCCATGTGAAGCACTCGTGCCAGACAGGTTGGATGCTGCTGTGTCTTGTGCCTGCTGCACATTGAGAGCTTAAGGGCACTCCCTAGCCAAAGTTCAGCCCACCATAACAGCAACCTTCAAATCAGGTTCTGACCCTCTGCACCAACATCCTGACACTTCAGCTGTGGCCTCTCCAGCCACAACCTTCAACACAATTCAACTGCCTTCACCTGCACCTGACAATCAAAATTGCCCAGAATTGGGCAATAAAACTTTCTCTACCAAAAATGTGCAACAACCTACTACAATGGCACAGAACAGCCCAAAATCTGATCACTTCAAGGATGTGCTGCCAAGCCCTCTGATGCACTTCGATCACAGCTGCAAATACAGCCGGTCAGACAAAACACTCTTGAATTTTCTGAGGCTGAGAAGTTGAGTCTCCAGTGGGGCTAGCTATAAAACACTGATTTTCACCAATCTTTTAGGTCACCTTTTGACCCAACACCAATAAATCACAAAGGAAATTATAATGGAAAGGATGACAGTATTACAGTAACTGCTCATTTTAAAAGCAATCACCTGACAGAAAAAGGAAAAATGAGAAGCATTTCCCTTTTCTGTTACTGCCCAGCTAGTAGAATTTCTTGTCTCCCTTTCAGTTGTTCTCACCCCAAATTTCATCATCATAACAATAAAATTAGGTAAGTTTACAGCCAAAAGGAGCCTCAAGAGATCTGCTGGTCCAGCTCCTTGCAGCCAGGCAAGATCAACTACACCTAGACCTTGTCTGACGGGTAGCTGCTGAATTTGGACTTAAATCCCTTGTGAGTTTGCCGTTTCAGTTGTTTGTCCTGGAAATAAGGGTGCAGATCTACCCCACTCAGCACAAAAGCTACCACAAAATGAAGTGTAGCATCGCTCCTGCGCTCCCTGCCATCTTCTGGCCTGAGCACACTGCTCCATCTAAGCCCTAGGACCTCGCTGGGTGAACAGGGGTCAGCAGCTTCACAGTGGACAGCTGTGGCACACTTACCACGAGGCCAGCCTCAAGATCCCAGCTGCCTTGCATTGCACAAGGGCCACAGTTTCTTTGCTCTAATAGGCTATGGCACCTCACAGTCAGGATTTGAATGGCACAAAGCACATCGAACGAGTTCACTCTTCTTCTCATAATTTAAAATCGTACAATAAATAAGGTGTCAGCAGGCTTCCCACAAGGATCTAGCTGTAAAGTCTTTATTGTTGTGTTTGCTTTGAAGTCAAGAAGAAAAAAAATTCTTGTTTGCCAACTTATAATTCAAAAAATGCCAGAAGAATCTTCTTTCAAACAAACAAGATGCAAAAGAAATGCTGGCACCAAAGTGGTGCAGTCTTGTGAATTATGGAGTTATGGAATCATTTTGAAAGTAAATTGTATGCTACATAAATGTTCATGTAAATAAGATTAGACTTCTTCCACAGAGGGGGAGATACAGATCAGAGATACCAAAACTGTTTATGGTCAGCCATCAGGCCTGTTTACTTGGTACAACAGGTATGCGGCACATAACAAAAAGAGGACATTCTAGTGTTGAAGAACGATACAATAAAAGTGAGGGGAAACCTTCTTTTTTTATAAAACACATCTGAGCCCGCAGTCCTGCAACACGTACTGCATAACAAAACTGTTTCTGTCACTTGCAAATCTAGAAACCTGCCTTTGTCAGCCATTTGCACATGTAAGGGATCAGAGCAGCTATTGCTCAAATGAATCAGTCATTTTTCATGAAATAAATTAAAGCACTGAGCCCTGCTGAAGGAGCCCTTTTGTATTGTTCCAGCAATTTTGTTATATTTTCTACTTGTGTTGGTTTTGTCTGATTTATACCATTCTCCAGTGATCGAGCCCAGCAGCATCCATTTTAGAGATAAACAAAACACTGCAGGGGCATTAAAATGGCAGATACCAGATACTAACCCATCAGTCCAGTTCCATACACCAGAGCATTCACCAGCACCTGAGAACAGCTGTGCCCAACAGGGCCTTGCACTTACACGTGGAAAACACCTCATTGTAAGTGAGGTGTTTTATGCTGTATCTACTGTGTGTGTGTAACCACATATGTTTTTCTGTGAGCACCTAGTAGGCCTGAGGGTGGCTCTTAAACATTACAGAAAGGCTGTATCAAAAGTCGGGAAGTTTGCTGTTTGAAATGTCATTCTGGAGCACTACCAAAACCAAGCAGACAACAAAAGCTACATTAAGGTAGAAAAAGCCAGATGTGGCTGTTTCAACACAGCTGTTGTGAGGTACCTCCCACCCTCTGAAGGTGCACAGAGCACACAGCACAAGAACGTGTTACTGACAACCTATCCCACCAGCAGCCTCATGATGTGGCAGCAGCTCTGTGGGAACACCAGGACCAGCAGAGAAGGAGCACGAGAAAAGCTTTTCCAACATGAGTGTGAGACCCCGAGGTCAAAGTTCTCACTTAGCCTTAAAAAAAAGATTTGGTTCAGGCAAGCTGTCAAACCCCACACAGCCTTCTATCCATGTAAGGTTCTTCCTGAGAGGAATTAGCTGTGCACACAGCTCTGCTAAGTAGCTGCCTTCAGCACATGGAGGAGCCACGAGGTGGTGGCACTCTTCTAATGACCTAAACCACGGGCACATGTCCTTTTCCTGACACAGCGTTTAACACTCACAGCCAAATCTGCACCTCCTGGTTTTTGCTTTATCTTTATCCATGGGCTATGCAGTATATGTGAGCACTCCCCAGTTCAGGTCAAATATCCCAAGTGAAACCACAATTTCCAGTTATGTAAACTAACCTGGCTAATTTTCCCTTAAACAATTTAAAGAGTGAGGAAGCAGTGACCTCAGAAGAGGAGGGCAGCAACATCTTCTATGGGCACATCTAGATTCAGAGGAGGATAAACTCTCTTTGGCCATAAAGGTGAAAAATCTGCAAATCATTAAGCGGAAGGCTGAGTTGTTTTCCTGCAAGATACCTCCAATCCTAAACTCAAGTGGAAAGCAGACATCACCAGTCCTGACCCCACTGAAGTCAAAGGCAGTTTTGTCATTGACTTTAACAAAACTAGGATTCACCCTAGGGTAAGGGGCATTGTGTTTTTCAGCAGCCACTCATGTGGAAATTTTGCTTAGATGACTGACTGCCTGGAAGGTAGCAGTGGTAGGCCACATAATACCAGAAATGTTTCTGTTAACCCATATACTCCAGCATTCGAAACTGCAGATATTGGAGTACACTCCTGTCCTCTAAAAAGAGTATGTTTCTATACCCTTGGCTTCTTACTCCACCTGAAGCTGGTTGTGCACCTGAGGTGCCTAACCCGTTGTTCAGCGGTGCTACTGGGTCTGACTGTTTATCAGGAAACATCAGGGAGTTTTTATGTTCTCACATTGTAAATAATGTGACAGACCTTGAAAATATAATGTGTCTTTTTATAGCTACTGTATGCATTGTGAATTATAACAACTCCTGAAAACAGAGTTGAAAATAGGCTATTACATTCCTGCTTCATTTTCACTCAAGTTCTGATTTAAAAAATCCACTTATAATGTACGTTGAGAGTACAGGGAAATGAATAAAAATATAGTAAGCTGGAATCTAAAAATTAATCCAAAAGCATGCCTAGAAAATTCCTAAACTAATTTCAGGAATTCATCTGGTACCTAGGCTCCAGGCTGAATAATCATCTGAGCTCAAAAGAACTAACATACATATGGAAGGATATTTCAAAATTCCTCTGAGCCGTGAGTCTGAACAAAAGTTCTTGTTATTTCTCATGGTTTGACCCCACTCAGCAACAGAAATGCAACCAAAGTCCTTGGCAAGACTGCTTGCTTGAGCATTGGCTTTTCAGTATAAGAATTCCTACACTCGGTAACATGCAAATAAATTTTTACCTCTGCAGATATGGTTTAGTTTTAAAACTGCCATGAAAGTGCACACTGTGTAAAGGTTAAAACCACATTGCAGTACAATAAAGCTTATGCTTAGCTGAGCTGATGTTACCTGCTCTAATTAGACAGGACCTCACATAAATAAAAGATAAAAATCAGATATGGAAGCAAAGTATCAGAAAATTCAGAAAGGTTGCAAAAAAAAAAAAAAGGAAAGCAAGAGAGATCCAAATAGCAGGCTTTGCATCTTGTGCTTCTTTCTAGTTCAGAAGGATCCATGAAACCTTCCCCGAGCTTTCTTTTAATTTCGTCAGTCTAGAAATTAGAGCAGAAGAGAGAGTGCCTCACAAAATTTCCACCATTTCCTGCTTCTCCCTTCTGCAGTTCCTTCAAAGCACTTCTGTGCTTCCACTATTGGGCCAAGCCACACAACAGAGCCAGAAGGAACCCCAAATTTCCTGAACACCATTCCTAAAGCACAGGAAGGGCCCCTTGGCTCCCTCAAAGAATTTTTCCATCACTATGCAAATGAGGGAAGATGCTCTCATACATCCCTATCCCCACTTACAAACTGTCTCTCTTTGAGGTATATTTTATGCCCACCATCCCACTCTAGCTGCCAAAGAGCTTTCCACCTCAGTACTAGTGCCTTACAGAGCAACCACAAAACCCTGCAGTACAACAGAGCAGAGGTTCTGTGGCCGGGACAACTGCTATTTTCATCAATTCTTCAGCAAACCAGCTGATCATAAAAGCTATTCTTGACTAGCCTGCCTTTGTTACACCAGTCACCAGGAGAACACAGCACTTATGATTGGCTGTGGCCCTCACTAAAAATACACTGCATTCTCACACAACAACAAAAACTCCCACAAGGGCCAATGGACAGCAGACTAAAAACAGTAACCAAAAGCTTTAAATTGCACAAATTACAAAGGTAGAAGAACTGAAAGCAGCATGCCACTAAAAGCCATCTGCCATCTTGGCCTGCCCATGTGTCCCTTCTCCCCAGCAGTGTTTTATATTAGTAATGATGTCTCTGTATTATGTATGACAGAGTCTCTGCTGCTTTGAGCAAGCAGTAATATAGATGCTCCTTCAGTCTGGTGCTTTGCATATACACACTAGCTGCGGGAGCAGAAGATCTGCCTCCCATGTCTCTCTCTCTGGATGTAGTTCAGTTGGAAGGCAATATTTACATGCATATATTTTCCAAATCACATGTACATGCTGTATTATCAGGACTCCCATGCGCATTAATAATACACAAAAATACACAGAAATAAGCATGGATTCAGCCATGATGTAGATTAGATGAGACAAGAATGGACAACACAGAAATACAGGAAGAAAATCAGCAAACGTTTAGTCTGATTATGGCCAGTTTTCAGAATGTAAAACACGGTTTAGGTCTTTTTTATTAATTACTTTTATTAGTAGGTTAATTACTTTACCTGTCATTGAAGCTGTCATTTATAAGAGTCTTTGAAGTGAATTCTCAGAAGAGTTTTGAAGGAAGAGAAGTATGAAGCCAGCCATTGGAATAGGCTGAAAAAAGCTTCAGAGATGGGTGTGGAGACAAGGATGGGGCACAGCAGTTCTCTAAGAAGAAATACTCAAGATAACTCTCAGTGATCAAGCACAGGTACAAGAAACAGTTTCCCAGGTTAACACACCTTTAAAGGAACAACAAAGAGAGAGAGATAGAATTTGTTAGCAATGGAAAGGTAACATAGTGATCTGTAAAAACTGCTTTCACTACCTAAGCTAACAGGCTAACTCAGATGTTTTCAGGCAGCCCTGCAAATACCATCCAAGCCAACAGGCTGTACTGAGAAAGGACAGTGACCAGGGACCAGAGAAAAAACCATAATATTAATCAGGGAAGAAAAGCTTATAAGGAGCTGGTTCAAGTGGAATGACTACTTTTGCAGCTGACCTTGGAAACTACTGCAGGGAAACAAAGTGGGTTATTGGCAAGTTGGTGGAAAAGTTTATTTGCTAATTATACGAGTTCATTTTTTCAGAGCATTTTGCAAAATACTCTGTCTAACCCACTTTCTGGGCTGCTGCACATTGGAAGGATGAGAATCCAGAATGGTTTAGCTGGGGTTCAGTGGGTGTTCTCACAAGATATGGAGCTCGCAGCTCTCTGTTACCACATAACTACAGACATTAGTTAGTTGACCTCCAACTTCCTGCTCAAAGAGATCTCCTCCTGCTCCAGTAACTTCCTCAGCTTTCCCAGAGCACTTAAGGACACCTTGACAGACATCTGAGTAACTGTGAGGTTCCGTAAGGAAAGTGCCATCACCATGGCTTGGCCCTCCTCAGGAGGCAGGTTGAAGGCACAGGATGTCCAGGAGATATCCAGGGTGAAGGCAGGGAGGACTGAAGAGGTGCACAACACAAAAAAGAGGCGGAAAGATACGAAAGCAAAGGAAGGACCAGACAAGGAAACTGCACAGGGAAAAAGAGGGAGGGAGAGGAATTATCAGAGAAGAAGGAAAACAGAAAACCAAAGCCCAACAGGTAGATCATGTGTAACTGTGGGTAACCAGCAGCTTAGGGAAGAACAAAGTCTGCAAATAACAGGAGAAAGAAATGGCATGATGGAATGGTTGAGTCCATGAGGGACCAGAGAGACGAATGAGCTGTCCAGGTTCAGAAAGACAACAGCAAAGAACATGTAGTAGAGGTATTTTCCTATCTCCTTGTTAGAGCATTTAGCACTGTTAGAGTAGACAGCACACGAGAATTTTTCCACGGCTGAGTTGGGGATCCCAAGCCAGTATAATCTGTATTTGAGCACAGGATGTTATATTCCAGCACATGTCCTGATTTTCAAAGGTCCTGAGCTCCTAATCGTAAGTCTCACGTCGATCAAAGGCAGCTGCTTTCCCCTTAAAAGCTGTCCTGCAACAGTAAAAGTTATTTTACTGGACTCATGATTCGGATACATCAGGCCCCAGCTCAGAGTACTTCTGGACGAGGACAGCTATTTGGCTAGCACACAGTATAGGTGAATTTGTTCTTGGAGTTAAAACTTTTCAGGTATTCTCCCAGGCAAGCTGCTCAACTTGTGGTGCCTCATACTTCAGAGATGAGAACATCTAATTCTATAATTCCCAGGAATATTGGCCTAGGTGTATAAAGTGCAATGAGATCCTCAGAAGAAAGGACTAATTTTAAGTCCAGAGAGTTGACATTTACTGTTTTTTTCCAGTCTGCTGTTTCTTAGAGCTCCAAATCAAAAAGGATGGGATGGTGCAGGCAACTGGCTATCTCATTGTCACAACAGCAACATCATGGCACAGAGAGCCCCAGCTCATGAGGCAGGAGGAAGCACACGAGCTGCCACATCAAAAAGGACTGGCAGCACAATGCACTGTGTGGATGCCAGATTCACTGCTCTCTGAAAGCTGCACTTTCAAATCCAGCATTCGCCTCATGTTTGAGTTTAAGCTGACTGTAATAGGGGAAAAATATATTAAAAAAATATTCTAAGCCTAGACTTCATATTACTCTTGCTTCTTGCAGCACAAGGAGGAAATCAGCAATTTTGCACTGAAATGCTATTGAAGTGTTGGTCTGAACTGAGATTTCTCTTGGCATTCTGGCTGTTCCTGCCTTTGTAAAAACTATCAGGCAAGGGTTTGTTTCTTTGTGAGAGATTTAATGAAGCTACAGACATCCATTTTAGCCAAAGTGATTTCATCTGTTTTTCCTCCAAGGCTGCCCAGCTGAAGAGTTATCATCAGAATTTTTCTCATCACAACTGTCAGTCACTGGTTGGTGACCAACCTACTATTCACTTCTTCCAGCCCCTCTCCAGACTTGCAAACATCAAACAGTTCAGATGTTGATCAGAAAAAAATAGTATAAATAAAAACTAGTAGAGAAAATAAAACCTCAAGCTACTCTTCAGAGATCTGTACATATTTTACTTCACACTGAAGGTATTTAAGAGAGAATCTACAGGCTACTTCCTGACTTCTGAGGATGTTGAGATTCAAGCTCATGGTTTGGCCTCATTTTTAGCCAGGATAGCACAACTACAGGATAGAGGAAGAATTGCTTATGGATCCAATTACAGGACTGAAAGCCAGGAAACTATGAATATCAATATTATCACCAGAATTTTCCCTTGTAAATCACTTAATTTCAAAGCCTCCTCATTCCTATGTCTGTATGAAGACAGACAGACTTGCCTACTTTTAAATAAGTCTCAGAGTTACTGGCAGAGAATCCCTTAGTCCAGTCAGGTTTGATTCTTGACCACTTGTCAGGAGTTGAATATGTAAATTACCAAGACTAGAAAGAGCAATTTCAAGGCAAAAGAGGACCTGTTTACAGGCTCTGAAGAAGCTTTGGGGAAGCCCAAACAAGTTCAAGATTGATCTTGTAGGCAGAGAAGTCCTTTTCTTACCAGCTTGAAATTTATGTTCTTTATGTAGCACTGGAGCACAGCTGGAAGCATTTCCTTTCTCTCATTTGGGAGTGAAAAAGTAGTCGCATGAAAAATTGCTCATTCAACAGTCAAAACATTCCTTTCAGCACTGAGAAACATAAGAAACATTTAATAAAGACATCCTGAGAAATAGAAATATTTCACTTATTTACATAGGGCATTATTTCAGAACAGAAAAACTAAATGAGGGTCAATGTCAGACAATATGCTCTTAGTCTTTAACACCCATGGGGTATTACAAGGAGTTAATGAATGGGCTATGATATTGCAAGCTGTGCAAGCTTAATTTAAGATCAAATACTTGCAGAATTAAAAAAAAAAACAATACAAAGACTAATTTTAAAAAATATGCAAGTTTTTCACCATCTATGTTTATCTAGTGAGAGACTGGCCCAAGAAATGTGATAATGTACCTGATGTACTCAGTACAGAATGTCTGAACTGGTAATCAAAATAAGTCAAACGCAGGGGGAATTTTTAGAAATTCTTAATAACATAAAATTATTTGGCAAGATTCATCACTTTTTAAGGATATGTTACAAAGTGCCTTTGCTTGATGTAAAGTACAGCCATAAGCAGATATTTGATCAATGTAAAAACGTGGATCATCATTCCACCAACATCAGAGACGTCCTGATGTACTTAGATCAGTTGCTCTGCCAAAAGATGTGTCTTCAGGATGATTAGGTCCTGTCTACGAGCAAGAAGAGCAGCCAGCTGCATTTTCATTAAGATCCCTAAATGAAGCGGGAAGATCAGGATGATGATGCTGGAAATTGTGTACAGCTGATTTAAATCCTAGTAGCATTTGCTTAGGAGTGAAAACAACTGTAGAAGCCAAGTCAAAACTAATGGGGAGTTTGCTTCAAAAATTTACTTTTCACCATGTAATGCTACATTTGCAAAGATACAGTCCAAGAGTGGAATACCAGCGGGGTGTAAAAATCTCCTTGCACATTTGGAGAGGGATCCATCTCACACTAATGCAGTGTAAACAAATATAAAGCACATAACAGTGCAGATCTCTTGTTTATTTAAATCAGCTCTATTCCAAACCACAGAGTGGTAGTTAATAATTCTTTAAAGACAGCCTAGAGAAGGAACGGAATTAAACCCCAAAACAAGATATACTCAGCACTTATCAGAGAAGTGTTTGATGAAAAAATAGATTGGTTTCTCTAGCAGTGTTGGAAAAAGACACAAGCATTAAAATTACAAGCAATATCCATGATAAAAAAATAAGCAAAAAGTAAGAGATTATGTTCTAGCCCCAGCTGAAGTGTTTAAGTGTTTGCTTTAAACAGGCAAAACAGCACCTTGTGATACACGTAATTTCTCCTGAAAAGCACAAGCAGAATGTGAGGTTAAAAAAATCCCCCCAGAAATACAGAAAGGCTGACAGGAGATATTGCCAAGAGTAATAAAGTATTTGCAGTAATCACTACCCTTAAAAGCACAGATGTCCAGAAAGAGTCCAGAACATTCCCAGTTTAGTGGGGACAACAACTCCTGTTTTCCAGGCCTTCAGAGGGCCCTCAGTAGCTGCCACCTCAGCCAAGCTCATGTAAAATTATTAAAGAAAGTCAAAAAAGAGATGAAACTGGAAATAAAAGGTGAGTTGGAGAGTCCTTCGAATAAATCAATAAATGAATATTAAGCAGTCACTTGGATTAGAAAATACATGTTCAAGAGCTCCAAAACAAAGATGTTACTAAGTTACTGATGGAGGCCTGTAACCAAGACCTCAATCCTGCCTCAGTATCTGAAGAAAGAATAGGCAAAAATGTGAAAATATTGGTGTTTCCTAAGGGCTCCATAGAAGACTGAGAGAATGAGAGATCAGGAAACCTGACCTCTGCAGCAGATAAATTGCTAGAAACCAATATAATGGTTAAAATTAGTAAACACATATAAATATGATGTTTTGGGGAAAGATCCAACAGTTTCTGCAAAAAGGAGTCATGCCTCACAAATTTTTTGAAGTGTTCAGTGAGCATACAGACTAAGACACTACTGGGTCAAAACAGTGTGAACATCTCCCCTTGCAGTAAAGCCAAGCATTCCCAGAATAAGAAATTAATAGCAGAAATCAAACTGTACGATTAGTTTTCCCAGCTGAAAAAGGTTTCAAGCATGTTCTTCGCTAATATTCATCAACAACCTGGGAAAGCAGTACAAGTGAGGTAAGTGTGCTGACTATACAGCATTTGGCTCAGAACAGCCCAAGCTGAAGCTAATTGTGAAGAGCTGCTGAAGGATGTCATGAACTAAGATGAAACTCGGTGGTGGTGAATGGCAACTACCACATGTGGGGAAATATAACACTGGTTATAGGTACGCAGTGATCAGCACTGCTCAGGAGAGAGATCTTGGAGTCACTTTGAATAATTATAAAAGGTCACCTCAGTGTCAACTGCTGTCAGAAATGCCCAGAGGAGCTTTTAGGAATTGCTAGGAAAGAAAATGAGAGAAAAACAGAATGAAAAAAAAAATCCATCTTGCTGCATAAATCCACAGTGTACCTGCATCTTGAATACTTCTAGTCTCTATCTCAGAGCACAGAATGCATAGAAATGTTATAAAGAGGGGTGGAATAGCTGACCATAGGCACAGAAGAGCTTTTTTTGCCATGAGGAATGAGACTGTAGCTCATCAGACTGGGAAAAAAAGACAGCAAAAGAGGGATGTGATAAAGTTTACAAAAGCACAAATAGTATTAAGAAGGTGAAGAGGGAATGATTATGTTAATACAAAGAGTTGGGAGCACTCAATGAAATTATCAGGTTGAAAAATTTTTTTGAAAAAATTTTTCTTCACACAAAACAAATTCTGATATTTGCTGGCACAAGGTGTTGCGAAAGCCAGAAGTATATATGGGTTCAAAAAGGGATTAGAAAAATTAAATGGAGAAATAAATCTATGAGGGACTATTAAATACAATGCAGTCAGAAGTTTAGAAAGTTTCTAAAGTCCTGATTGCTGATATCTTGGAGGGTAAATCTTTGGGACACCTCTGGGTTTTCAAAAGGTGATGCTGTTTTTGCTTTATATTTTGACTTCTCCTCAAAGTTCACCAGTAAATCTGGGGTGTCTCTTATGCTAGGCATGAACTCACATAACAGAGATGTTCTCTGTCCTTACAAATATATCCTGTGCAGGGACAAAAGCTCTAAAAGTCAGGATACTCAGCTCCAATTTTCTGCCGAATCTGAGAAAACACAACTCTGGATTTACAATTTTTTCTGATTTTTTTTTTCATTTACACTGTGGGAGTTACTGCCACTGTACACGATCTCCAAATTAGTTGAATGGTTAAAGTGAGCAGAGATTAAAAAGGGAAAAGGCTTTTATTCTGACAAATTTTTTTAAGGTCTGCCTTTAAAATATAAATAAGGCACTACTCCTTGAAAAACTTCCATGCCTACTAAGAAAGACTAATATCATCAGCCTCAGCTCTAGATGGCAACCTTAGTTATAATATTGTAAACAATCTCCTGTATGAGCCAGGGAAAGGTTAAGCAATATTGCTATATTACATAGGCTAATAATTTTCATTGGGGTTGCTTGTACTATCAGGAATTATGAATTTGAAATTATGGGATTGGGTAAAGGCTAGCAAGATTTTGTACAGGGGCTGGTTCCCAAGAGTGCCAATAAGATGCGTTTAGCTTACATTTATTTTATGAAAAAAGAGAAATAATCAACCCCTAGGGATATGTCACACCATAATACCTGAAGTAGCAGACCTGTAGTTCAAAAGTGCGAATGGAGAAACCAGCTCAGGTCAGGACTGGTTGATGCCGAGTGAGCCATGGTTTAGTGCACAAAGTGGACTCAACTGTGATATATACACCAAGATTTAAGGACACTTTAAGGAGTGACTTAGATGCTCCTTCTGTTATGCACAGGAAAACCATGCAAAGCCATAAGCTCTCAGTTCAGAAAGCAGGATCTGAGTGCAGCAGCTCTCAGCAGGACACTTCTACCCACCATCAGGTAACACTGGACAGGCTTCACTGAGCACTGGGGTTTTCTCTCTGACTACACCCAAGTGAAGGCAGTGCTGCTAAGGATAGGAGCAGGCACTCTTTTCCCAGAGAGATATTGGAGCCAAGCCTGAGTGTGCCCCAGGCTGTAGCACCACAGGTGCTTGCTGACACGGGGCTGCAGGCATGATTTGACACAGTGGGAATGGGAAGAAGCCTGGTGTTGTGACCTCTCTTACTGCAGCGCTTGCCACGGCAAGTAGGACACCCACAGAAGTTAAAGTCAGACATGAGGGCCTGTTTCACTCTTCATTCACAGGTACAGTTGCTGCACATCCAGAGGGATGCTCTCTTCCCTGCTTCCAGGAAGGATTTTCTGGTTTTGCAGCCAGGAGTGAGACCATCAGCATGTTTCAAAAGGACCACAGGTGAGGCATGGAGAACTAAGCAACTTAATAACTGATCTGAAAGGAATCAAAACAGTGTAAGATGCCTAGTGACAGATGAGGAAGTAAAAGAAGAAGCTTTCTGCTTTTGTTATCTTTTGCCACTTCCTATTAATAATTTCCCATGCACATCATTCTCTTCTTTCTTGCTCAGTATCTGATATCACTTCTTCCTTACTGACAAGTAGATGCTCACCACCTTAGATTGCCCAGGGTGGATTCCAACTAATGATCCGGAGAAAACGGTTTCCAGGCCTGTTAAAATGCCCCAAGCTGCTTTGCCCGTCCTCACTTTAGTTTGTCTGCATTGCAAGGCAATACTTCTATTTCCAAAGATGGAAATCATTGAGGGCAGTAAACAAATAAATCATGAATGAAGACAGTGGAGAAATCAGAATCTTTGTTCAGTCTCAGGTCCATTTACATTTTCAAGAGAAACTTGAGTTCACATGGATGAAAGTAATATACTGAGAGAAGTTGCATCTGAAACTGAGCATGAGCAATGAACAGAACTTGTATTGCCATGCTGCTTTTCATCCCCTGTCAGCACAGAGCATCTTATAAGAGAAAAAAAGTGCAGCCTCACCTCGAGTCCTGTATGCGGTTTTGAGTGCCACAATGTAAGGAGGATATAAAGCTATTAGAGAGTGTCCAAAGGGCAATGAACATGGTGAAGGATCTAGAGGGGAAGACACACAAGGAGTGGCTGAGGTCACTCGGCTTGTTCAGCCTGGAGGAGACTAAGGAGACACCTCAATGCAGTTACAGCTTCCTCATGAGGGGAAGAGGAGGGGCAGGCACTGATCTCTTCCCTGTGGTGCCCAGTGACAGGACCCAAGGGAATGGCCCGAAGCTGTGTCAGGGCAGGTTGAGGCTGGATATTAGGAAAAGCTTCTTCACCCAGACGGTGGTTGGGCACTGGAACAGGCTCCCCAGGGCAGTGGTCACAGCACCAAGCCTGACAGAGCTCAAGAGGTGTTTGGACAATGCTCTCAGGCACACAGTGTGACTATTGGGGGTGTCCTGTGCAGGTCCAGGAGTTGGAATTTGATGAACCAAGTGGGTCCCTTCTAACCCAGAATATTCTGTGATTCTGTGATCCCAGAGACCCTCTTTCCAACTCTCTCAAATATGGGTGAATGTGAAGTATTTATACATCTTTCTCGTGCATGAACACCGCATTTAAAAAGATTCATGCAGGACAACCAATGCAAGCACCTGAAAGCTTTAATTGCAATTTCGGAGTTGTATCTGAACATTTTGGAAGCATACAGCCAAATCACAGGCACAGCATGGAGCAACCTATAAGAGTCCCAGCTGCAGCAGGAGAGCAGGTAGAGATGGATGGGAGGATACTTCTTACTGCATGCAAGAAGAGAGTTCCCGAGGGAGCTGCCATAAATATTTGCATTGTAAGACTTTGACCCTTGTATTTTTACACCCTCCAGGGTGAGTATCCCCACAAAATGCATTTTAAAAAATGGCATTTTCGCAAAGAAAACATAAGGAGTTCAGACTTAGAGTGTGGCATTTCAAAAGCACATTTCATATCAGGATAGGTCTGCTCTCATTAGGGAAAAGGACCCCATTTTACATGGAAAAGCTCACAAACCAAGCCAGCATGTGTGGGAGAGAAAAAGAAAGAGGCCTATTTTCAAGTTCAAAACATCATACAAAAGCAAGGTCATGTTTCCGGCAGTTTTGCTGGGGTTAGGTTACATCCAGTTCCAGCAATGCTATACGTATCAGACTTTAAAATAATACCTCACTTGATCTTACTCAATAGAAAAGACAAACCACATAAAACAGGTGCTAGACAGCAATGCAGCCTCCCCATAGTTATCTGGTTTACGAACAGCAAACTCTTTAGCCCTGTTATTGTTCTCTCGTTTGCCACACTCTAGCTCCAAAAGGCACTCTAGTTCTCTAAATTGTTAGCAGCTTTTATAGCCAAAGATAAGTATCCATCACTTTTAATTTTCATCATTGCATCTGTTTTGTCATTTAGCTGCAGCAGGTTGTATTACAATGATTAATGAGGAAATGGATACAAACATTTTTATTTCGAATAGCAGCTCTCGGACAAGATCTGGAAAACAGAACCAAGCCATATGACTGTAAAAAAATAAATAAACACACAAACCTAAACAAGTGGGCACTGTGCCACTATCTGTGAACACCCTAGAAATGCAAATGTCTCTAGAAAAAAGAAAAAGGTATATTTTTCACATTTAGTCATGTGATGGTTTGTTTGCCTATTTTCCTTGTAGGGGGGGTGCTTTATTTTACAATTAATTTGGGCCCTTTTATTTCACACAAATGTCCAGCTCAAGTGTGCCACATCAACAAATGGATTCATTTATCTTTCAGGGAAAAGCCAAACACTGCATTTCTATTCAAAAAAAGGCAGCTTATATAAAGTGTACTGCTAATAGAAGAGGCCTTTAGCATGAAAAATAATAATTTTTATTGCTCTCTCTAGGACATTTACTGTAAACATGGTTCATCTGTAATTATGTTCAAAAAAAGGACTATAGTTACCTACAAACCTAGAAGTCAAAAAATATTTTACAGTTCCTGCTGGATGGTGAAAAGATTGTGAGTGCTTTTTGCAGAAAGCACAAAAGTCTTTCAGATTAACCCCCCCTTAGAACAATCCTTCAATTCAGAAGAATTAACTATATTTCCTTAATACTGGTATTATATTCGCTTAGTTGTAAGATTTTTCCAGGAAAGCAATAAAAATTACAAAAATATAGCCACATGAAGCAATTATTCATCTAACAAACAAAACGTAGAAAACGCAGATGAAGACTATAATATTAGACTGAGATAAATAATCTAGCTGGAGACCTATTAGATTCTACACTTTCATGTCAATGAAGCATTTGGCCTACCGGTGTATTTTTGCCTACTCTGCCAGGCAGGGCTCAGGCTCTGCAGGAGAATACAGCCGTGGATCTCTGCAGGAAGAGAAGACCTTTTTTTCCAAGTAAAATGTTCCCTAACTCTGCAAGGGAGGTTGGCAGTAGATCTCAAACTCTGGCCTGTCTTTTTAATACCCCTACAATAGCTCAGTTGGATTGAGACCAGCTGTTGGTGCATTACCATTTGTAAATGCTTAAAGCAACTACTCCTTGTTTTCTTGGCAACATGTACTGTGAAGGGGAAAAAAAAAAAAAAAGCACTTTCATTCAGACATTAAGAATTGCTAGATGCCAGCTTTGGCTTACACAAGCTATTGTTTGCACAGCTCTCTTCAACAAGTTTTCACCAAAAAAAAAAAAATCCTGTACAGATAAATTGAGCCCCTAAAATTCTGATTTACACCATCCACTTCATTGGAAACAAGATTCCTTTTTTTAATCCAACCATTTAAGGTTACAGGTCTTTCTGAGTTTCAGTTTCCACAACACCCCCACAAAATCAACCAGATTGTCTTAGGAATGAAAATTATAACTTTCTTACTCACTGTTTAAAAATAACAGTGATTTTTTTTTTCCCCCTGCTAATATAAGCATAAAAAAGAGATCTAAAATCAGAGTTTCAGCATATGGAAGCTTGGGTGCAGGGGAAAAAGAAAACAAAAATTACATTGGCATTATACTTCAGCATTTGAGAAATACTGAGAGTCTCAAAATACCAGATTGATAGATTGGGTTGCCACAGTAAAAAGAGCCTAGTCACAGTAGAGAACATACACCAACATCTTTTATGATTATTATTGTTGTTCTTGTTCAGATGAAAACAGCTCCAGTGACCTTTCATTGCCTCATCCTTTCCAACCACCCCTACTAGAGCTTGGTGTACTGGAAGTGTCTAAGCATGAATGCGACATCTTGGTGGTTGCAGCTGCTAGTACAATAGGATTAATTTGCCATCCACCAACTCTAATGCCCTTCTGTTTCATCTTCTTTCCCCACCAGGGGCAGTGGTGACAGCATCTGTTCCACTGTTATTTTAGTGGCGCCTTTCGTGCTGTTATAGTTAAGGGTCTGTCAGCATTTCCATTACACACACACACACACACACACACACACA
>VZTF01003543.1:669807-718033 GCA_013397755.1 Cnemophilus loriae | reverse complement strand
GTGTCAGAAGGAATCATTTGTATGTTTGATTTTGTGGTATTATTTGAGAAAAAGAAATGGAGATACAAGAGGTTCCAAGTAACCCGTATTGCATTTAGCAATGGCAAATAATGGTGAAAGTTGATTTGTATAGTTCTATAATCACAGAGAAAGCAACAATGCCAAAAAGAAGACAAAGGAAAAAAACAAGGTAATTGCTCCCTACAGAAACCGAACACCTTTTAGGTAATTAATTTAGATGAGAGGATACTACTTTAAAAGCATCTCAGACAAGATTCGATGAACAGACCAGCAATTGTGGTGACCAACTCCAAATACATAGCAGGACCATCAGACCTCTAGGTTGAGAGTGGTAATCGTAGGGTCATAGAATGGTTTGGGTTGGAAGGGACCTTAAAGATCATCTCATTCCAACTCTCCTGCCATAGGCAGGGACACCTTCCGCTAGAGCAGGTTGCTCAAAAGCTCCATCCAACCTGTCCTTCAACATTTACAAGGATGGGGAATCCACAACTTCTCTGGGCAACCTGTTCCAGCGCCTCACCACCCTCACAGCAAAGAACTTCCTCCTACTATCTAATCTAAACCTACTGCCTTTCAGTTTGAAGCCATTCCCCCTCATCCTGTCACTATAGGCTCTTGTAAGAAGTCCCTCTCCATCTTTCACGTAGACTCCATCCAGGTACTGGAAGGCCACAGTTAGGCAACCCCAAAGCCTTCTCTTCTCCAGGCTGAACAAACCAAATTCTCTCAGCCTTTGCTGGTAGGAGAGGTGCTCCATCCCTCTAATCAGCTTGGTGGCCTCCTCTGGATTTGCTCCAACAGATCCATGTCTTTCTTGTGCTGAGGACCCCAGAGCTGGACTCAGTGCTCCAGGTGGGGTCTCACCAGAGTGGAGTAAAGGGACAGAATGAGAAGAACAGGTTTTCTGCAGGCAGTCAAGAACACCAAGAGGTAAAGAAAATCACCCACTGCCAGGAGTGGTTTGAGAACCTGTAGGTGGGTGTTCCCAGCCCCTCTGATATGTGTGGGATATAAAGGGTAACGCTCTCTGCAGTCTGCAAGACACAGGCTCATCCCACTGCTGCATTGTGGGAGCTGTTGCCCACATGCACATCTGACTCATGAGCATTGCTTTCTATCCACAAAATGAACAGAAAAAAAGCAAGTGCTGGGGCAATTAGAGAGCAGGTCAGCATATTTCAGCAAAGAAAACCCTCTGGAAGATGATAGACGTGAGGTTAAGCAACTTAGGGCTGCTTCACAGACCACACAGGTGATTTCTCTCCTCAAGCTATCCCAGACTTTCCACATGAGATTATTGTGCATGCGCAAGTTTCCATCTAGTCCAAGAGAACTTTGAACTAGCAGAACTCATCTGAATTCTCAAAATAAACCCCCTCTTCCTTGGCATGCTTCACTACTGCAGGCAAGTATGACTTCTGCAACAGAAGGTAGGAATTATGTTTTTCCAGACATCTCTCCTTACAGAGAGAAATTAACAGAAAATATAGAGGGTCAGCACAGGTCTTTCCTAGCACCAGAGTACTCACCGTAGGATTGATATTATCTGTAATGCCAGATGTGAGTCTCCCCCCAGTCCTACCAACCATTTACCTTTCTGCAAATCTCTCCAGCATTTTGAAGTAATAGTGATAATTTGTCTTGCAAAATACACAGACAAAAGAGATCTAGAGTTAACTGGGGATTTTCAAACTCACAGCATACTAGGAGGGTAAAAAAAAAACAGTTAAGCAATTAATTGGAGGCAAGGCTCTGAAGCAATGAAGATTTCTTTAGTCACAATGATGGTAAGCACAGTCCAGTCTCTGTGATGCAAAATGGATTAATAACATGATGTTTCTTTTTCAAGTTACATTATCAAATACCTAGGTGTCCTTTGTCACATCACTTAACTGCTCTGCATTTCAGCATCCTCATCTGTGAAATGGAATAGGTAATTAAACACTCATGAATGCTTTGGGACTCTTTGGTGGAAAGAATTATTATGGTGTCTTATTACTGTGAGACAACATGCAATTGTCTCAGGTCTCTGTAACAGCTGAGCCTAAACGGAAAAGGAAGAAAAATCTAAAAGCTCCACTGAGATCTTCTGCCCTATCCTCTGCAAGATGCAACTACTACTTCAGTCTATTTTCCATGCTGGAGAAATTGCTCTGAGGTTGATCACACTGCAAAAATATTATCATGTTGCAGGACTTTCAAAACTAATCTGAGAAAGGATAAAAGAAATAACATATCTCCCAGAAATATTGCATCCATGGATGGTAGGAATTATTTAAGAGATGACTGAAAAGAGGAAACTCAAAAGAAGAACACACAATATAAAGCCTTCCCCTCAGAAAAAAAACCCACCCTAAAAGCAGCAGAAACCCACTCCCCCACTGTACAGACAATTTCCCAAAAGCTCACAGCAATGAAAAACACTTTCTATTGCCCCAAATCATGCCAGCAGAGAGATCTAGGTGGCTACTGCCCACCTCACAGCACTGAAAAAGCAAGTGCCCAGTGGGTATCATTCTCCATTATCTCTCAAACCTTTGCCACCAGTGTACAGATAGAAGCGACGGAAAAATGAAAAGTGTGTATATTGTAAGCGTTGGTTAAACAACCCCACAGTAATTCTTATTTGCTGGAGGTTTTAGAGAGCAGATGTAGGATTGGCAGGGGCTGGGAGCTGGCTATATTGTTCTAGCACATTTAGAGCCAACACGGAAAGAACACGGAAAGCTGCATTTTTTTGTGTGTATGCATGTGAATGTCTGTGTGTACGTGCATGTGTGTGTGTTTGCCTTTTGCCACCAGCTCATCTAAGGTTTCTTGGATTCACAATGACACATAACAAAAAAAAAAAAAAGAAAAAGCTAGGTTGGTTCTCTTCCAAAAGAAATATGACTTATATCAGCTGCTGCATGAGAGTCTCTCAATTGCCACTACTAAGCTGCCTATTTTGCAGTAGCAAGTGGCCATGTGCTGTAACACACTGATTGCCTGCTTTGGTGGTATCGGTTGCTAGAATAAGGGCAAACAAATGGGGAACCAAATATAAAAAGCAGCCAGCAGCACTGAAGAAGCATTACAGCTGCCAGGCAATAACTTAGATAGTTACAGCTGCCATCACCTAGTTCACGCAAGCTTTTTAATATCTTTTGGCAGTGCTTGGTGTCACAGCACAAAAGGAAAGTTGGCACTTCCTAGCATACTTTGTTTGACATAACTGTAGGCAGAACCCAGCTGATACCTTCATCAATGTGTGTGTGTTTGCTCTTAAGGTACGTTTTAGCAGATCAAACATTGTTTTTCTCTTTCTGTTGCACACACCACTGTTAAATCATAGGTTGGGAACCACACCAGATAAATGGGAAAGAGCTCACTAAGCTGCAGCACATGGCCAGTCCCAGCAGCACCTCAGATAAGGAACACAAAAAAACCCTGAAAAAAAAAGAAAAATATAGTACAGCAGGAGGGGCTGTGGAGGGAGGTTTAAAAAAAATAAATATACTGCTTTGCCAAAATGTTCTCCTGCCTCGCCAGTAGCAGCAGCAGCCTCAGAGCCAGGCCAGATTCTCTTCTCCATTTACCGTACTTATAAAAAACCCACAAGCACAAACACATAGACCATCACATACACATAATTAAAGCATCGACATCCCTTACTGTGATTTACAATCCACACCACCAGAAGTACACAGGCGCTCCCAGGATTTCATCAATGTCTCATCTGGTGCTCTTGGCAAACCCAACCTCTTCCTTAGACACAGCGCATGCTGCACCTCGTTCTCTCAGAAATGGGGATGCAGAGCTCTTCCCCTTATGTGAACCAGGGAAGACAAGCACTAAATGTGTCAGCACTGGGTGATTTGCTGCTGTGGGACCTCATTTTGCAGGAGATTAATAAAAGACTAGCCTGCAGCATTGACTCTTGAGACTGCTTTCTATCATCACGAGCTTTCCATGTGGCCCACGAATTTGGGTTACAATATTGTACAAGGAACTGGACAGCTTCTGCATAATGATAGCATTTTACAGCTCCTAAAAACAAACATACAGAGGGAGAAGACTCTGCCCTCAGGAGTTTCCATTGGCCATGAATAAAACAAGTCTGTAAGCCTCTACCTGAAATCAGCCCCGGGTTCTAATAATGTGTTGAGTTAGTTTATTTGTAATTCATCCCATTAAATAAATGCACTTATCTTTTAGGCCTCTGGCACTTGAACGGCATCAAAAAGCTACAGTACTGAAACAGCTTTACAAGAATTTTCAGGTGTAACACCACCATGAAGAGTAGCAATTAAGCTGACAGGAGGAAAAAAAGGAGAGAACAAATATCAAATATCAATATCTTCAATTGAAAATTAGGATACTCGAGCACATGGATGTGAGATGGTCAGTCTAAGCCTGACCCAGAAAAGAGGGACAGAAGGTTGATCATCCTAAGTTCACATTCAACACCTCACCCCCATAAGCCAGTTGCACCACTGAACAACAGTGTGAAGTGGGCTTCCCTTCAGGGAGAAGAAATGGAGTCCTGCCCCAATCTGTCTGCAGCTCCATGGAAGCTGAGAGTTTTTGCGGAATCCAACCACAGAAACACAAAAGGGACATTAAGGAAGTGCTTGCATGTTTTCCTAACACCCAGTATCTATAGTGGACATTCTTTGGGTAAGCCAGATATTGACAATAAAATGTAAAGGCATGTCAAGAATCACACCAATCTGAATTATTTATTTGAAGCTGAACTAGGAGCAAACTGTTTTAATGGCAACGTACAGTACAAGTGGCTAGGAATAGATAAAATGTATATGGTGGCCCATGGGAAGGACAAAAAGTTTTTCTTCGGGACCCCATGCGATCCTTTTGTGGTAGCAGAAGAGGAAAGCCGATCCATAAAACATGCACATGTCCCCCCAGAATGGTCCAGGCTATGAATATATTTTGGAAGCTCCTAATACGCTGCATAAAGAAACAATCATTCATGTACACGCACACGAAAGGACAGTCCCAGATTTACAGCCACCCACCAAGGTAGAACAGGTGCCTGTAATGTAGTAAAAACGTATTGCAAGGAACTTGTCATGAATTTTAAAAACAAAGACGCCTACAGACATAATAAAATTGATGTGACATTCAGTTAAAGCTAAAGCTTTCACCTATCTTAATAAAATGACAATGCAGGAGAATTCAAGGAAAGGGACCATTCCCATCAGCCCTCACAGAAAAAAGTGTTTCACTCAGTTTGTGCAAATAATGTCATTGATCTCATCAATGGCATGGCTTACACTGCTACATGGGAAAGAAATCAGGACCAAAGACACCCAACAAAATCACCCCAGACAACTGCTGTAGAAAAGAAATGCCTCAAGGTCCAGGCTAAGAAAGCCAAGTCCTTTCCTTCCTCTACCACAGGATATTACATCTTCTTTTCCTTGATTATTTTAAACATTTCAGGGGAGTTAATTCCAACTCTTAGCCAAGAATTGCTTCCTCTTTCCTTGACTGTGTTTTCAGTGGCAGTACTTAATTTGGAAATACTAGAAATCCAAGTCACTTCTCAATAGCTTGTGCACAATAAACTGACAGATTCCCCCGAGAACCCCAAAAACTAAAGCGAGAAAAGAAAGAAAACCTAGATTTAAATTTTGCAGGCAAGGTATAGCCATCTCTATAAAGATGCGGATCAACAAGTTAGCCAGTCTGACAGCAGTTTATCATATCTTTTAACTAGGGGGAAAAACACGGTCAGGTGCCATGGGATAGAGAACAGAAGGAGCCTGGGATAAAGAATGAAACAAGGATAACCAATTATGATAAACTGGTTTCCTTGGTAACTATATTTATAACTCTAATGATGTTGCTATTCTTTTAGTAATGAACGGAAAGGTTTGGTACAAAGTTATATAATTCAGGCATACAAATCTGTTGCATTGGTAAAGCTGAATCCATGCCTTTAACAGAAGACAATGAACATCAAAAGATTTGTAAATGCTTTTAAACAGCTTCCAAATGTTTATAAACTTTCTCCTAAGGACAGGTGAGCTCATAGTGCTGAATTTCTATCCCCACATCTGGGCTTGGCTGTATGTAATTACCTCATGGCCTTTGTGCCTGGAATTACACTCCAGCTCAAGAGACAGTGGGCACAGGGGCAAAGGAGAGATAGAGGGAAAAAAACCAAATGAGAAAACCTTGGGAATGATATTTGAGTTGTTGAGCAGTTAAGTGCATGTGACCTTTACCAAATATTGCCATAATTGTACGTGGCATCCTGGCCACTTCCAAATATTATGTTGGTAAACAGCCCCTGCATTTTGAAAATGTACTTGAATTTCCACTACTATCATCTAAAAATGAGGTCTACTGATACCTCTCACTGCCATTTTAACCATTTTGAGAAGTCCATTGAAATTCCAGTATAAATTACACCTGTGCTATAAAGGATCCCCACAAGGAGTCACTTTAAAGAAGTAACTGGGGGAAGCACCTAAACGAAGGGTGTGGGCACCCTGTTGTTATGAATCTGTGATCCTGACAGCAGGTCAGGTACAGGAACCAGCTTCCTCCCTCCGCACGTTCCCAGCTTTTCCCCCAGTATATTCCAGGGTTGGAGGACAAGCATAGCTGGTGCTCAGTTTGCACCTGGAAGAAAATAATCCTCCTGACAAACTACACTCTGAGATGGGGGCTGCCTGTGTGCCTGAGTGTGTGAAATGCAAGCCTTCCTTGCCTGACTGAGGCAGGCTTTTCAGTTGGTGCTCAGCACCGACTGATGGAAGCACTACAGCTCTAGCATTATAATGCTCACAAATTTCACCCTCTGCTGTCTCTTTAGGCCATTGCCCCAAAGGCTTTCATGTTCCTAAAGCTGTCATTTAAAACATTTGTGAATCAGGATGTGTGGACAATAGAAGAAGCTGGTAGAGCCAGGGAGTGCAGATGTGAAATAATTTAATCAACAGCAATTTTTCCATTTACTTCAATGGGCTTTGGATCACTCGCCTCATGAGTGGAACATGTATTGAGGAGGAAGCAACCCGAGCCAGATAAAGAGCCAAGATACCAAAGTAACAGAGTTCCACCAAACAAGAGAGTCCACAGCAGCTGCAGCTTGAGATGTATGATGTAAACACGGATCTAGACTCAGCTAGCGGACTGGGAAAAGGATTGGAGAGAAAACAGAAAATAAGCAAGGATTTAGCCATCAAAGAACAGAGCCATATGAGTTACTCCTAAGAATTTTTTGTGGTAGGAAACGTTACATAAAGTACTAGCAATATTCAAAGAGCTTTACAGAATTTATCTGACGAGGAAATGAAGGCACAAAGAAACAAAGTGAAAACCTCAGAATACAGATTTTTTTGCCAAATCAGAAAAAAAAAAAAAGCCTGAAGCTTTTTATTCCCTATATGACATAAGTATGAGGCTATGATACTCATTGTAATAGTTATATCACACTGTGGTGCTGAGATCATTGTGTGCTAGTTGACAATGCTTGCCCTAATTGGTGCCATTAAGTAATAAAATAATAATTGTACCTCAGATCATTGGCACTTCAGAAATGGCCATTTCCAAGCACAAACGGTGGTGTGTCCCTGTGCACAGTTCAGTGCTGAAATGGTTAACACCATGTATTATGTGTCAGTAATGAAAACTAGCACTCAAGCAAGGAAATTCAAAGCTAGGGCTGACACATCATCGTTAACGCGGCCCTTTGTGCTTAGCTACCACAGGAGTCTTGGAGCAGCACATGGTGTTGTACCCCACACAATATGTGCTACTACAATACCGCATTCACAACACAATGAATCGAGGTCAAGTGAATGACCTTAAAAAGAGCTTTCTTTTATTTCTTTAAAGAAACACCCCATGATATGTAGGAGCCCATTAAACAAAGCTGCAAGAAGATACAGTAAACTTTAATTAGCAGTGAAGGCAATAACCTCACTTTATACTTCATAATTTCTCCCACCATGTTTTATTACATGGAACAGTCATTTTAGTACCTTTGTACCTAAGGCAGCATCCATGTGGTGTGGAAAGGGATGTGTTGTTGGATATTTATTGTAATGGGGCTTCATGTGGTTGGAGGTCAAAGTGTAGGACTTTCATTTGTACATCACTGCTCTACTATCTGCTCATGTCTCTGGGTAACCTGATGTTCAAACCTTTTGTAAGGCAATTGCTGAGGAGGTTGTTCTTATTGTTACGAGAACTTGGAGAAAGGATGCTGGGCCCTGGCTTCGGCGCAAGCCCACTGTGTGACATAGGGTACTCCGCCAAAATTTTTTTCTCACACTGATCTCAGAATCTTCCATTTTTAGGGGACTCAGGTGCAGCTCCTAGGGTCTGGTCTCAGAAAGCCTGGGAATCAGTAGTTCCTATTGGCTTCTCAGTACCATTCAGAACCAAGTTTGGAAAAATCACAAATTCATTTCCTCACAAATTACCTTCAATATCGAAATGTTGCCTTTTTCCTCTCTGCCCATCAAAATATCCCACATCAAGTTGGAATTATATTTTCCTTGCAGCTTGCATTCTGAAAGGGATACTGTTAAACTGTCCTTTGCCCTTTTTATGTTAACTATTTATCTGATAATGTGGCGCAATAACTGAACTCCTTGGGGAGATAAGGACACTGTCTGCAGTTTACTGGTGGAAAACTCGATGCTTCTGGACCAGACCCACAGCAGTGCTTGGAAAGCTGTAACCCGTCTGCATGACAACAATATAAGCCTCAGAACACACAGAAATCTCTTGGCACATCAATCAATTGCATTACATTTTGCCCAGTTTCCACAATTTTGTTTCTATGCGTGGCTAGAAAATGCTATCTTGAAAAGGCTCAGTCACTCAATGGGGATCAAATACTTTTGCCCCAGCAGGCATCCACACACTTCCATCTACCTCAGAAGATCATCCTGGTCTTATAGGTACCTTTGGAACATCTGCTGCAAGGGGCTTCCATACAAAACCATCTCCGCAGAACTCTCCATTGCCTCCACACCAGGGCTACAGAAGGAAGGCACACCTAGCAGTAATGGCAGCATTGGATTTCTGTTGTGTGTTTCATAGTCTTTGCCACACAACCTTCCTTTCCTAAGTGGGTGTACTAACTACTGTGCTACAGAGTTAGGCTATCCTTACATCCTTTTTCTATCCCCATTAATCCTAAATTTTACAACAAGAATTGTTTTAAGAAGCATGAAGAGTGTCTTCTCCCCTCATCCTGCCTGATGTGTAGCATGATGTCTAGGATCTAATCCTGCCAGAAAAGAGATGAAGGAATTAAGGTAGGAGAAAAGGAAAGTGAACTCAGATGTTTTGGATGAATGTACAAACCAGTAAAGTGTCAGACAAATTACTGCTGTCTCCTTGTTGCTTCTCGAGAGAAAAGTCAGACACTGAGCTAAGCCCGGGTACGGGGTGACAAACAGTGCCAGGTAATGAGTCTGTGCCTGGAGGGCAGCACCTTGCAATGGTCTCTCCCTGGCCAGCTCCTGAACTCCATCTAGATTTTGTAACAAATCTGCACACCTATCTTCAGGCTGCCAATCTCTCTGTGGGCACTGCGCCACTGAAGAAAGGTGTTGTGACACTTGCTACCGTGGCACTCAGTGTTGTATCTGTGCAGTGGGGCCAAAAGACCTTGCCAGAAGTAGTACAGAAAATGAAAATGTTTTGGAGGGATAGAAGATATCAACCCAAATGTTCCACGGATGAGACTTAAATACTGGATCAAGCTTTTCTTCTTGGAGCTTATTCATTTTTCTTGTACACACGGTTGCAAACAAAATTCTGCTAATAAGGATGGAACAATCTCCTCCAATACAATCTTCTCTAAAGTGTCAGCTTTTTCACGGACTAGTTCCTGGTCCACTCAGTGCTTTCTCATTATATAACTAAGTTTTCCTTGAAAGAAAATAAAACTACTTAAGAGGAGTTGGAAACCATAATACCCAAAAGTTACTGGCAGGCCTAAGAAGAAGGTCTTGGAACTGAACCTGTTGTAATTCATTTGTTTATACAGATTTCAAGCTGTCTGTGCCATTTGACATTCATTTCTGGTTTTAAGAAAAAGACTCCACTTAAATACAAAATGTCAATATTACTACTTCTTCAAAACATACATGTTTAATGTATTCTGAAGTTAAAGGCCTACCCTTTTCCTTCTGTCTGTCTGAAAATGTCTGGAAACAGTAACGTATGCAGTATCAATGTCAAATAGCATACCACAAAGCCAGATTCTCTTTCCCCACCTTTATGCACACTGTTTTGTATCTTAATCCAGGAGGATATGACATAAAAAGACTCATTTGCTGAGAGGGACTAAGAACCTAAAAGGTAGACAGGTACATACCACCCTTTATTTGAGTTTGCTGATGCTCTGCCCCTTGTAGAAGAGAAGAACTAATTCTGTCCAGGTTCATAACAATCAGGTACAACTCCTCTTGTGGGTCTGAGGCCATTCACAGTCCCTTAGGTTGAGTTTAGAAGACCACAGACCACATGAAACAACAGGATATAGATATACTTGTGCAGTACATGCTATCCAAGATCATCTTGCCCAACAGCTTTATCTACACCAGCTGAGGGCCAGAACTGTCAGAGCTCAAGCATGGACACATGTGGTTCTACACAGGAACACGTCAGGAGCTTCAGCCAGCTGGTGGCTGCACACACAAACACACACACAGCCTGCAGAATATCCAGAGATACGATGCAGGTGGCTGGGAGTGGGACACAGAGGTTTCTGGATTTAGAGTCCCTCTGAAGACTGTTTGCTCTAAGCAGGGCTGACATCACTGAATCCACTCACAGGACTGCCCTGGCACAGAAGCTTGAATGATACCTTGCAACCGCAGATATCTGCATGCATTCAAATTAAAATGTTTAGGACAATATTATGATGTGCAAGGAAAGCAGAAAGGCACTTTTAATAATGTGCTCTCAATCACTCCGGTTGGTGTTACTTAGCACAAATGCAGTAACACACCACAAACTGTGATATATCCCCACCAGTTCTGCACTGAGAAGAATGTCTCCCAGAGCACTATAATTGCTTAAATGAAAGGCACAGTCAGCACTCTAAAAAAGGAGCCTTGAGCTTTGAGAAGAGAACAAGAAATGTAACCTGTAGATGCTAAGTGTTTACATCTCTTACTTTTCATCTAAACAGTTCATTTGTAGAATTCTTCAAATCTTTCTACTGCAAGTTGTTCAAGGATTAAAAAGAGTAAGGGAGGAGAAAATACGGAAATACATATGAGGATCCTTTGCCTTTTTTCCATTCCTCCTGACAAAATATAGCTGAAACCCTCAATAATAAAAATGGGTGAGATACCAATAGTCTTTTTTTTTCCAGTTCTGGCAACGGTAGAGCTGCGGTGCTGTTTGGCTCCACCCGACAGAAACACTGAAAGCAGCATCTAGAACAAAACTGGAGGATTTATACTATTTCTCTTAACATAGTCCTTCAAGAGGTGAGGCATCCTCACCTCCCTCTGACTTAGAAAAGCAGCACTCCTGAGCATCTGGAAGGCTACACACCACAACATGTCATGTCAACAGCATGTAGACCTGCCTTAGCAGCAAGAAAGAACAGAGGTGAAGCACGCTCCCAGCAGCACGTCCTCAGTGAATGCTGGGCCGGATGCTCTGATCCAGCACACGCTTCTCAATTGCCTGGAAAAGCAGCTTTGTTTGAACACGTCACAGCAGCCTACCCACACGGTGACAAACACACAGAAAATTGCCACAACTTTATGGGACAGGAAAGGGCAAAATCTGGACAACTCAACAGAGAGGTAAGAGGCATGTTCATACGGAAGCAAAGGAGAAAATTCAGCAGAATTAACACAAGATGCATGAGCATTTATTTCATAGGTTAGGCAAAAAAAAAGGGGGAATAACAGTTGATGATAGTTGTATTTATCTGGTTTATTTTTCCCACTTTATGAAAGGCACCACAGCGACTCACTGGGTGCCAAGTGAAAGTCCTGTTGGGATAAACTTTTTAAAATCTGTGTTGTGTGTCTAAATCTTCGTTGCAATCTCAGCAGGCCAACTACCCAGACAGTATTGCCATCTTGCTCTACAAAAAAAACATTGTAGAACTCTTCAAGAGTTCCAAGAACACCAAACAAATTCCACTATAAAACAGTATCGTCAATAACTCCCTTTCACACAACACCTTTATTCCCAGAAATTATCAAAATATACTTGTTTAGATTCATCCTTGATGCAACACTACCAAATCTGTTTGCAACAAATTTATATCAGGTGTGCTTTTGGCCCTAGGGCAGCATTCAAGAAAATTTCAGTGCATTGAGGCTTAAATGCACCAAGAGGAGAAACAACCAATCAGCTCCAGAAATTCCAAGGATGCCTTCATCTCTGTGTTTTCCCTGTGTTTTTATAGAATTTTATTACGTATGAGTTACAAATGTGGGAAAACATTAAAGCTGAGCCAACTACAAAATAAGCTAATATCTTGTGTTTTCTAAAAAATGCAAGTCTAATTAGAGTTTAGGTAATTAAAGCTTTCACAGTTATAAAAAATACAATACATTCATTTATGCAAATCTGCCACTGAGTGTGATTTCAGTAAAATACCATGTAATGCGCATAACGTCAGAATTTTGCTTACAATTGAAACGTCTGCAGAGCAAGTTCTCTTCCTAAATTTCAGGCACATGCACTGTAATTCTCTTGCATTATGGATTTAAAACTCAGATTGCTTTGTCTCCATTTAAAAATGATTAGCAGTTTACATCGGATTTATGTGCTGGCATAGCCTTTGTATCATTGAACAACTACAAGCTGATTTACAAAAGCCCAGATACACTATGTGTATATCTATGTAACTACAAAGTAATATGTGATGGCAGGCATAACCAGCAGACATAATTTATAATTAAGTGATTAGCAATATAAGCCACTATTATTAATTAATGTGTAATGCTGACATTGTGCTTGGGGCTGTATAAACTACAAGTGTGAGGCAATCTCTGCCTTGGAGTGGCAAGAGGCTAAAATGACAGGCGACGTCTCCCAGTCCCACAGCTCCAGGAGAGCTGGGAGAAGGCAGGACCCAGCAGGAGTCCTGCAGCCAGTGTGCCACAGCTGGAGTGGCACAGCCACACACAGGCCACTGCAGGCTGCCACAGCCACCACCACCTCTGAAATTACAGCAGTGGCAAAAGCTGAGTCCTTTTCTCTAGTCCAAAAGCAACCAAGAGCAACACCAAATGCATAAAGGCTCTCCAGCCTCTACAATCCTGACGGAAAAAATGCAGTAAATACAGAGGAAGGCAGACCTAGTGTCTTTGCCTCTTGGTTGCTGGGGAGCAAGTGGGGAGAAGACTTTGGAAGCTGCACTGATGACTTTTTTGCTCCACTCTGTCACTTCACAGAGTTGAGATTAGCTCTTCGGAGCAAAAATTTGACTGTGCTTCCCAAAAGACCAAGAAGGATTCGCAGGTCCCCCAACACCATGACAGCCAGTTCCCATGAAACAGCACCAAATACACATTTGCACAGAAAAAGAGAAGTGAGGAAGGTGGTTCAGAAACACTGTTGGAAAAGTGAGATGCCACAACCAGAGAAGTTAATCAGGATATGTAGGAGCACAAGAACGGTCACTAAATGTTTGAGGGAAACATGAGTTTCCAGTTAGAGCACATATTTGGGTTTGAACCTTTCTTTCCAATTTAGACTGAGATTTTAACAGAAGCAGGACATAAGAGAGCTATTTCGAGTTCATAGCACTCACAATATTGCTCTGGAAGTAGTCACATTTCCTTGAATTCAGAAGGCCAAAAGATATGAAACTCCTTGCCACGAAACCAGTACCGCTCCAACAATGGTTAACACCCAAGAAGGAATAAATATCCCTTTCCATATCAAGAAGGGTGCAGAGTGATTTTAATACCTGCCCTACAAATTAGCCAGGTGAAGTTTGCAGTAACTAAAATCGGGGTTAACATTTTTTGGGGGTAATTAGACTTTGTAAAACAAGCCAAACAGATACTGTCATCAGTTTTGAAAATCCTCTGCTTCTTTCATGCTCAGCAATCTGAATGGGAAAAAATCCAACCTGGAAGTGTCCTTCATCATTATTTACATAGAGCCTTACCTGCTCTTTTGTTGATAAATCTAAAAGCTGTATTTGCAGCAAAATAATGATAATATACAGCTGCATGGGCAGATTACGAAAAGCCAGGCAACCAGACAATTATTTACTGTGCCACTATAAGGCAGGCACTAACTTTCTTTACATCAACAAGTTTTAAAACTGTCACACAGCTTTTAATTGCCATTAATAAGGTAGAGATAAAGCCCTCTGGGTCTTAATCCCATCATCGTGGTGTCGCAAGTTAATGATATGTTAGCCAGTGCTTTGTATCACCAGCTTACAGAAGGGTCAGGGGGAACATTTCATCCTAGGCCATCAAGACTGTATTCCATGGGTAACCTCTAACCTGTTGGGGCTGTCAATCAATGAGCACTATGCATGAACACCATGCTCCTGGTAAATCTCCTTTCACACCTAAGAGTTTTGTCAGTCAGCATCCATTATTAACAGTTCTTTCAGTTGCTACACCTAGACTTCCATTGCCAGATCTTTTTAGGATGGCAGAGGGTGACGGGCTATTGATCCTATCTCAGAGAATTAGGGATCTACTCATGGGCTTGGCTAGCTGATGGCACTGTGAAAGGTAGAAGATTGTTTGGGTTGCTTTGAAGGACCTCAGAAGATTACAAGAATACAAGAACTGTAAGAAACCTGTAAAATATTAAAGGGGCTATCAAGGAAACAGCTTCAGATGAATTTAGCTAAGAGATGAACTGGGATCGTAAAAGTCAGGTCATGGAAAGTAGCTGGGCCCCAGTAATGAGCAGGACCTCCAAAAGGTATTGTCACACAGATAATAGAGATCTGCATCCAACCTACCACAAGATTCATTGGCGCTTTGATCGGATCTATGTCTCCTGTATAGATAAGGGCAAACAAAGAATCCAAAGGAAAGGCCATTTTCCCTAGCTTGCTATTGAAGTCTTTTAACAGAAAAAAAATACTCTGGAGACCAGGGGCTCTGCTGAATAGTTTTACATAGGAAATAGGACTGGAAGAGTCCTCCCAGGTCATCCCCTGCTACGTCTGACACATCATATCTCATTGATATCACAACATCACAATCTCATTGATAAATTTCTCAAATTTTTTCTTGAAACCAGGTAGTTTTCTTGCCCCTGTGACTCCTATTGGAAAGCTGCTCCAAAACTTCACATTATTAAAACCTTCCTCCCTTTTCCAAAGAACATTTATTCAGTAGGCTCCTATCAATTGTTCCTATGGCATTCAATACACCCCTAATTTAACCAGTTCTCTCTCACCACTTACCCTGATAATATATTTATAGGGAGAAATATACCCCTACTCAGTTTTAGTTTTGTTAAACTAAAGACACGGTCCTTTATTCCCCATTTCCTATCTCAATTTAATTTCCCTTCTTCTGCAGTCTGTCTTTTTTCGGATGTCCCCAGTGCCTTGTACAAAAGTAGTCAGGAATCCCACATGTTTCCTGGATACGCTTCCCCTGATGCAACATCCAGGAGAACATCTCAGGGAATACTTCCCTTCCCTGCTGTTGCAGAGCCCCAGCATTTGTCAATCATTGTGAGATTCAGCAAAACACTTCTCTCGTACTTCCAGCTGATGAGCCTCCTGCTCAGAGCAAAAAAACATCTGCATGACCTTGTGGTTTATTAGTACTTCATTTTATCCGTTTTCCATTTCTCCTGTTGTCAGGGTCAGTCCTTCTCCGAACTGTCAAGGCCTCTCAGCTTTCTGTCTCTTTATAGACTTTGTATTTGCACAGATTTTCTGCTGTGGCTACAAATAAAAATGTTCAGATAGGTCAAAAGACTGATCATTAATAAACTTTGCCGGTTACAGTTCTTGTCCCTTGGCAGTTCTTTTACCTCAGTTTTCAGCAATCTTTCCTTAGCCATTTCTTTACGTTTATTGTGCCATATCTTCTCCAGCCCAAATTATTTTCTTTCACATACTGCTGTATTAAACATTTTAGAGAAATCTTGATGAACTGGAACTACTGTATTTCTCTTGGTCACAAACTCAAGGAAATCTATCATAGCAATGTGACACAATTTACCTTTGGTAGGTATCTACTGCTATAGCATTTGTTAATTAATCTTTCTTCCAACAGATCTACACAAAGTTCAGTGTCTGTGTATTATAATGCCAAAAGAGGTCAGCTGCCCCTAATCTCGCTCTGCTAGAAATTAAGATCTTAAAAACTTAGTGACATTACTTCAGTACAAAAAAAGATATAAGAACTGATCTGCCTTGGAATATGAGCCATTATGTAAACCCATAACAACAGGATCATTTCTAGAGACTGAAAAGGTGTGCCATCTCAAAATTATGACACTATTTATCTAGAATAAAAATAATTTGAAAGGTCCCGTCACCCTTTGACATGTTTTGAAGTTTATGGCAGGATGTATCTTTGATCACTGTTGTCGAGCTAAGAAAACATGGTTCAGCTGCATATAGCTACTTGCCCTGGAGTCTGCAGTGAGAGTATAGCAAAATTTACTGTGTTGTCCTAAATCATCTTTAACTTTGCCTCAGCAAACCCCAGGTGCCAGCCCCTCTCTAGTTATGACCTTGTCTTCTGCAGGACAGTAACTTCAAAATTACAAACACGCACTGTGCCCATGCTGCTATGGGCCTTTTCAGCCAGCTACTCATGATGTTGATGGAAGCATAATAATATGGACAACTGGCTGAAAATTACATTCCTTTGTGAACTCCACTGTATCACCAGGTCAATTTAATTATTTAGACAAGATTAACAAAGAGAGAAAAGAGTCCCATCACTAGACCCCAAACCATGTACCAACCACATCCTTCTGTCAGGAGAGAGGATGACCTTGACTAAAACAGAGCAGAGAAACTTACAGTGGGACTCTGGATGTTCTTCATGACATTGGGTAAGTCATTTGAGCTCTTTGCGCCTCAGTTTCCCCACCTGTAAAGTCTCCATCATGATAGTACACATAATCACAGGCTCATTCTGAGACAATTTTAGATCCTTAGATGAGAATTGCTAGAAACTATCATTGACTCAGTATGTTAAGAAGCAACAATTCTGATTTTCAGCTGAGTCAATAAGGCTACCCTTCACATAAAGCTCTCAGCATAGTAGTTCTTTAACAGTTTAAAGAGCCTGAGTTACAGCCTTGTTGAGGTAGCTTGGAAAAACAATAGCAATGTGCACAGCATAGTAAGTGTTGACACACTTGTCACTTGGAAGCCAGTAGATTTAGGTGAACATGAAGGTGACAGCAGACAGATACTCCAAACCCTGACAGAACTAAATGGTAGGAAATGTTTTAGTAAAGATCTGGCATTTGCCTACAAGCCCAACACTATGAAATGCAGGGCACCGTTTCTATGACAGCCATTCACCTCACCCTCAGTACTGATTCACCCAAAGCTGCCTGAACAGCCTAAAACATTATCCTTACAGCTAGCTACACAGTTTCTTTATTAAACTTCTCAGACCTGGGCTTGTATGAAATCCAAGAGCAGCCACCAAAAGGCATGTAACCTGCAGACCTGTGCAGTGTGCTTGACTGTCTTCCTGCTAGGTGTGCATAACTCCTGCTGTCCAGTCTTCTCTAGAGAAAGAGGGCAAGAGGAAAGTTCATTGTTTCCTCAACAATTTGCAAGAATATCTGAATCAAAAATTGAAGTTTTGTCATTTGCATGGCAAAGAGAGCAGGGAAAGAGAGGAAGTATTGTTAGGTATTGGTAATGTAAAAACATAAGTATGCTGTTATTTATGTAATTAGTTATTGCTTTCATTATGGGTGCAGTCTTAATGGTTATAGTATTTATGTATAATTACCTTAATATTCACTGAAATTTCCAAGTAGCTCCCTAATTAACTGTCTCAAATATATAATTACATTGCATCTTTACGCAAGACTTGCCTAATTAATGTAGTTACACCACTTCTTTGTGAATGTGCATTATTAAATGCTCTTCGCATCATTCTTCTGACTTCTTGTAATTCACTCTTTACAAAAATTAAGACCCTGAATTAGGAACCTTCATGAGCAACCAGCTCCAAAAGCAAGCGCCAGATGATCTTTTCTTAACAAAAAACAAATCTTACTAAGCCTCATTACCACTCCCTTTAACAAAAGCTTTCCATCTGGATCTGAAAGAAATCCCAGGTACCATTGTCTTTTAAGAGGGCATAGAAAACATGCTATACATACATTTAAAGAGAAGAAGACTTTGCTGCCATCAAGGGTCCAAACTCCTGGACTTCCTAACTCATCCCACAACCCCATCTGGCAAAGGGATCAGGTGATTGCTTCATAGCACCCCAATCACTTGACAGTGTCAGGTGGCATTTTCAAATGACAAAAAAGGTTTTGGGAGACTGTCATTATCCTCCAAAACCAAGTTTAACATGGTTTAAATCAAGATCTTTGAAATCCTTTTTGCCAAGTATTCCATCTCTGTGCTTGGCACACTGCAAGCCACTCTGAAGTGCCTTTCATGTCACAAGTTACCAGTGTCTCACACCTTGGAGGCTCTTCTCTAGCATTCAGTTCCCTGCTCTATGGGCAAAGGACTGAATGCCACCATTGACCAATAAGACACGTGAAGGGAAAGTTTTTGCTGTGAAGAATTTAATTGCATTTATAGATTGAATTCCTCTGATCCTCAGCATCCTGGGCAGCTCAGGTAGTGACCAGAGAAGAACGAGATTAAAAAGAAATTCTGGGACCTTGCCTTATGGCAAGGTTTTTCTCGGGGGTCATTTATGCCCATATTCAGTTGAGGACATTACCAAGCTACTGAAGTGGCAGAGAGGTCAGGCCAGACAGCGTTCCTCTAACCAGGAGTAGATGCACTGGGAAGTAGCAGAGCGATGGGTCAAACGTTGGAAACGTTGCATGCAGAGAATCTAGTTTGCATTACAGACATGACAAGCCTTACAATGCCGTCCAGTAGCAGTGGACTCAACCTTGTTCAGCTTGTTCAAAGGCAGAACGTTTTTCACACCCTGAGTCTTTGGAAGAACAATAGGGTATTCACCACAGACATTTTCCAAGCATGTATGTACTGGTTAAAGTGTTACTCCAACAGCTGGGATTTGGAGAAAATCTTCCCAAGTGTACTTGTAGACTCTACAAGTGCTTCAGCAAGTGCCATCCACCCGTAAAGCGAGTGAAGTGGGGAGAGAAACATGCTTCAAGAACATTTACTCGGAAAATGTTCACTTGCAGAACTGAGGGGAAGGCTGACAGAACTATGACAAAGATAGCTGCTGTCAGTTCCCAATAACCTGGTTTTTACATTAGTTATCCCTTTCCAATGTGAAATTTGACTTGACACGTATTTGTGGCAACTAAATCTCAGAGGTAAATTGGCGAAACCTCTGGAGCTTAGGACCCAGGCTTATATGTTTTTACCTTTGCAAAGTTTTCAGCAACAAGCTGTCAAATACAAGCATTACAGGTATGTAAAGCTAAGGAGCTCATCTCATTTCAGCTCCAGGTGCAGTCACTACATACTAGCACAAGGATATACGACATACAAACTATGCCATACAGGAAGAGAACCTGACCCTGATAAGTCTGCTTGGATATAGATATAATCACTTTGGTAAGCAAAGAGTTGGCATGGCTGAGCTTTACAAGGCAGGCTGATATTTTCAAGCGTAGGAATACATAGTTAGTCACCTTAATAGATAACCTGAGTTTCAGAAGTTAGAATAAGAGCTGCTGTGTGCATCTTCAAATATCCTGCCCTACGCCTGTGTATTTTGGCCATTTAATAAGTACATCATGTTTTTCCATAGAAGTCCATACTCCTAAACTACCTATATCAAACAAACCTGTGCCTAAACAGGTTCAAGCACTGAACAAATATTAAATCCATCATTGCTAGCAAATCATTGCTATTTTAAAAAAGCCTCTTGCTTTTCGAAATAGCAGATGCCAACTCATACTCTGAAAGGATACCATAATTAAGCCCTTTGTATAGCAGTATTTTAGATAGATGTTTAACGTATCGGTTGAACTTGTTTCAGCCAGCGTGTGACACGCGCATGGAAAATATGCTATCATTCCAATGTGGGGTTTTTCCACTTGCCTTTTTTTTTTCAGTTCTGTAGTACGCAAAGAGTTACTGAAATAGCCAGCCATACAACATCTGGGAGAAAAAAAACACACACAGGAAAATGCAGCAGAAGGGCAAGATTCATGAAAACAGGAAGCATTAAGAGGAGAGTGAAAATATGTCAAAACAAAGGAGGTAATAGACTGTCAGAACGAATGAGTTCACCAATCGGCAGAAGTTCCTCAAGAGCCTTCAGAGACCAGCCAGGTGACGTCTGCCACTGTCCTGACACAACAGGACAGCAACCTTTCTAACCTCCATTTTGCACACATGTGAAGGATAGTGGTCTGCCCATAGATATCCTTGTTCCACATCGAACGGTCCATTTTCTAAGCCTGTGCCTTACTCTGTTAGGAAACAGCAGCATTTAAAGAATGCTGCTAACAGCAAATGCAGATGGCCACAGGTGCCCAGCATAGGTGTTTAGACCTAGTTAAAGCACCATTTACAACATGCACATTGCAGAGGCCTTTTGCTTCCGACTGTGTCCATACTCTTTTCACCAATGTTGGCACAAATAACCTTTTATTTGCCCAAAGCTTTGTCAGTGCTTCTGTCATTCCAGGCACACAAGAGTATTCATTTGCATCCTTCATCTCCCCTGGTGTTTCCATTCAGAACAGTTTAGTCACTCACTCAGATGCTATCGATAATATTCTGTGCATTGGGATAGTTTCACAACAGAATAAAAAGTGGTAAATACCCAAAGCAAGCAGCCCTCACTCAGACTGAGCACTGTTCACCCAAGCTCAGGCAATGTTTCACTGACAAATACAAGTGTAGAAATCAGGACATGGTGCAACATGAGGAGCTGTGAAAGCACAGGCCATTCTGCAAGAGATTACACAGACTTTAAAGCCTGTCAAAGCAAATCTCCTTCTGCCCTTCTGAGGGGACCCTGAGATAGAAGGAGCCTTTGTAAGACATCATCAGCTCTTGAATCTCTATACCTTTAGACAGAAAAGCAGCCAGGTATCGTCTGTACAAAGACAAGTTCCTTGTGTGGATTTTCTCAGTCTTCTTATCACAAAACTATCTAGAAGGATTTCGACTGAGGAGACGAGGTATCTCAATGCTTTGTAACAAACCAATTCCCAGCCTGTGAGAAACGAAGGATGTGAAGGCAATTAAAAAAAAAAAACCACAAAAAAACCAGTTCCGTGTAGCCTCACCCATTTGGCTTTCTTTATCACTTGCAACAGATATGTGGGCTCTACCCATTTCACAGTATTTCCCTCACACACAAAGGCCATTTAGATGTGTAACTCCTGTTGACTTTCAAGTGAGAGTAAGCACTTAAATGCATTTGTGCCTCCAAAAATCTCCCCCTAGTGACACAGCAGTAAAATTAAGCCTCCAAGAATTGCAATAAAATGCATTCACTGGTGCCCTATGAAACACCCCAAATAAAAACCACACTTGCTCATGAGAATGAAAGCAGTGCATTACTTTTGCTTTTCCAGCATAACTAGCTCTCTGTCTTCACTGACAGGAAGGGGAAATGATCCTGGTACAGGATTTGCCCTGCCCAGGGCAAGGGGAGCCATCAGTTGGGCCCCACTTCTCCCCAGGGCCATGATTGAGTCTCCTTCCCCTCTGGCACACGGGGAGGAGTGGGGAAGCCTTGCGACCAAAGCCACAGTGGGCCATGGGTACTATGGAGGGGCTGAGGGGAGGACAAGGAGGACAAGATGGACACTGGCTGCTGTGCAACAGGGGTTCTGGCCTAAAAATTCCATCAGCTTCAGTCTCAAAAGTTGCCATCTGAAGGGCACACCATCTCCATGAACCTGTATCAACACATGGCCTCTAAAAAGACTACAGGAGATAAGTTCCTTGAGATAGCTGCCCCCCAGGGGCAATGCAAACAGTTGTTAGGTGCCAGCCTTGGCAAGAGGTGTGGCTCCAGTTTGTCTCCTTGGAAATTGTGAGCTTGAGCTCTCCCTCCAGCATTGCAACTGCACTGCCATTCCCATGGGTGCTTCATTTTTCTTCGAAAAATGTTAAAGACTTTTACAATCTCCAATTTTGGCTTCAAAGGTACCCAAAAATCCTGTGTCGTGCACTCAAGACATAAACATGATTGCAGAGCAAAGTATCATTCCTGGGTGTCTGTCATGCTGCAGCAGATGTTGGGCCAAAAGATAAACGACTACAGACCCTGGAAGTTCATTGTAATACAGGACCATGTCGTATTACATAAAGACCTACCCCTCTCTGAGCACAGATCCCCACAATAATCGGGCAAACAAGGGATACCCCAAGTGCCCCAGATGAAAGACCTATAGCAGCTGCCAAGGCTGCCCTATAAATACACGGGGAGCAGCACACACTTCAGACCCAGCCATCACAAGGCCGTGTGACCCCACTCCAGCCCCTGCGAGTGAGCAGTACTGCGGCACAGCACCGTGCTCAGCAGGACACCGGGAAGTGAATCCCTAACCACACGTCTCATTTTTACGAAGTTAATGCTAACCATTACCTGAAAGGCAACTCTTCCACAAAGTGTTGATCATTCGCAACAACAATGAAATCAGGAAACATAGAGGGGGTTAGGGAAAGAAAAAAAAAAAAGGAAAAAAAGCCTCTTAATTACATACAGTGCTGCATGACTTCACAGAGCAAAGCTTTTCTTTAAGATCTTAAGACCACCCACAAGCATAACACATGGCCTGGAACCTGAAGAGAATATCTGAACAGGGGTCTCAGCATAAGGATGGGAGGGGGGCAGTTTTGCTTGGGCATATGCAAATGTTTGCTTCCATGGGATCAAATAAAAATTAACTATTTGTTGTGTCTGGTTATCATTTGTCAGAGCTGAGGGCTGCTTGGTAAAACGGGGAGAAATAAACCTTTAAAACCTGTGACACAGGAGGATTATTTGTCTGTGCAAGGCTTTAGTCACGGGTTTTGGTGTTTTATGTATGGATGTTGTGCGGGAACAGGACAACAAGGGCTTTGTTCGTCTTGATCATCTCATCAAACAAGGCTAAAAGAATAAAAGTTGGGATGCAAGACTAAATGGATATGATCTGAATGCATATTTGTGTTACATCTAATACAACTAGCATCATAGATGAACAAGATCAAATAAATGGTAAAACCTGACAAAGAGAAGAATAGATGGTGTGTGGAGCCATCTGTTTTGGAGGACACCCAAATCTGTCTGAATCAGGAAGGCCAAACTACCAGCTATTCTAAGATCCTCCATTCCAAGAGTGGCCTAATACGCAACTACACAATCAGCTTCTCTCACCATCACTTTGGCTGCAACTTTTTTGTGCAATTAAGTAATTTATTCCTTTCTTCATCCTCCTGATTCTAATGAATCCAAGCCACAAACAAGCCCCAGTTGCTCCTATTCAAGGAGTCTGATTGCATCTGGCAGTAATTGCTGAAAATCCTGAAGAGGAAACAGGGAAGGAAAGCATATTGTTTGTGGGGGTAATAGGTGAAGACCTGCCTCTCTTGACCTATAATACATTAGTGTCAGTGAACATTTGGCAGCCTTCAGATGATTAGCAATGAAGATGAATCAAGCAAAAAAAGAGGTAGAAATCTGCCTCATCTGAATCGCCAGAACTGCATAAATTTGCATGTTGATTAGCTGTTCTTTTGTCTGTGTTCCTAATTATTATGACACATTATGTCTTCATCATGCAAGATTCTGATCTGTCTTGTTCAAAATGCATGTAGAAAAAAGTGCTGTTTATTGATTCAACATGTAACTTTAATTTTTATGTTTGCTTTAATTAAATACATATTTGATTGCCTTTGACTGGTGTCTCCGATTTTTTTAACTCTTATTTACTTCATCCTGTTGACAAACAAACAGGTAACCTTTCTTTATTCTCAGATCACTTGCTGATTGAAAACCTCCCCGCCCCCACCCTTGTCTTCCCTCACAACAACCTTTGCTTCCTTGTTAGAGCAAAGATTACCAAAAAAACTTCTTAGGTGGTGAAGTGTGATATCTACAGCACTGAGCAAGATTGAAAGGACCTTAAAAGCGTTGACAGTAGGAAAGAAGTGCACATGCTACAGGGTCAAGGTAATTTTCTTATACCACAGATTCATTAGCAACAAGCCCAGGGAGCTACCTCAGTCTGCAGACTTTGTGATTCCCAGGATTAGTTACAACAGGACAGATCCTGCAGATGGACAGATCCATTTTTCCATTGACTTTCATGGTAGCAAGCTTAAACTCCAAAGTTCCTGACCCCAGAGGAAATGAAGTCCCCACCATTCCATTGACTCTCCTACCCGGTTCCAATAATCAGAACATTTTATCTGTTTCTGGGAACTGAGAAACTTGAAATTGACATTTCTTCCTTCAAGCTTTGTTCAAGGGGTTATAAGCAGCCAAATCAAATCAAAACCAAATCAAAAGATAATATATAATCATTAGTTGCTTTGACCCAAAATAAGTTTCCAGAAGTTTTCCTTTGTTTAAAAAAAAGCATTAGCAAAAAAAAATTGGCAAATTATACCACTCCAGCAAAAAATTTTATTCACTCAACAAAAATAGTTTAATTTATATTTCATCTTTTTCATTTTACTTTTTTTAAAGAAACTGGAAGTAATTTTGAAAATTAAATAACTTTTGTAGTTGTGAAATCAGAGTATTTCATTGTGGAACATGTTGGAATGTTTAGAAACGCTGAAATGAAACAGGTTTTTTGGGGGTTTTTTTTAACTTTTTTCTCCAAATTGAAACAGTTCCTTACAAGCAGCAAAAATTCATTACTCTCTTTGTTTGACAGAAAATTGCATGTTTTAACCAAGAACTCAGTTTCAGATTAAACATTCGACCCTCTCCTCTGCTGGCTAATATTAGTTTACCTTCATTACATGTGTGCTTATTGTGAGCTCTGACCTGTTTGTAATGGGGCAAACAATACTTTGCTGGAATTTTTGTTTGTTAAATAAAAATAAATATAGTATTGTGATTCAGAAAACTAAATACCTCACAGATCTTTTCAAATAGTTCTTCAGATTCTTGGTCAAATATGAGGATCATCAACATTGACTGACTTCCTCTAAACATAAATATTAGGTAACTTTTTCTTTTTTTAAATTTTCCAAAATCCACCTCTTGGAGAAAAATAGTGAACAACCTATTAAATTTTCTCTAATGACAATAGGAAAATGCCAGTCAGTGTACAGATATTAATCAAAGCTGTGCTGATTAAGATGCCTGAAGGTGAAAAACCCTGTATATTCAAGCAATTGATTTAGCTGTTATTTTTTACCATCATACCCTTGCCAAACCAAATGAGATTTGAAACAACAGTGCCTGCCGTTTTTCACTGTTAATGGCACAGGATTGGCTGCAAGTGTAATCAGTTGCTTGGTACCCACTAATCATCTTGAAACACAGGTAAATGTAAATCCACATTTGTAAGAATATAAACACACAATTAACACGTAGCTGCAGAAAAACTACTCAGACATAAAGACTTAAAGGTTTTGACATTGATCCATAAGGTAGGAAGGAAAAAGTTGTTGCATATTCAGGCTATTTGCGTTTATTTTTGTTCAGTGCCAAGTGCATTTGGTCCCAACCTGATGGTACACAGTAACCACCCCCATGGACCTCCCTTACAGTACTGACAGCCAGAAGGTACCAAGGAGCCAAAAGAAATCTTACACATAGACACAAATAATCACAGGGAGCTCAAATGAGACAGTGAATAGACTTTCTCTTTTCTGCAATTCTCTTCCTGAGGCACTTCAGCACACACTGATTCGTACAGAGGCACAACAGCTCTGGGCTCACCCAGCCTCCACAGCAACCAAGCAGAGCCAGAACAACTCAGTGTGCTGCAAGCTGGGGCAAAGTGCAGTGGACAAGCCAGCATTCTTTTACATATGGCCAAAGTTACCTTCATTTTAAAATCCTAGAAAGTGCTCTCACGCCTTTGATCACAGGAAAAAGTGTTTATCAGTGTGTTGACAGGACAGGGCTTTTGGCTGCAGTGACTGCACCTCAGGACTCATTCTTGTCCTGGATTTAACCCAGCAATGTTGTCTGTCTTCCTCATGCTGCCATCTGCCCAAGATTGTTCCAGAGCCCAACCCAGAAGGTCAAAGTCTTGAAAGAGGGAAGATGGGGAATACCAACTGGGGAATTACCAACATGTTGGGAATTGACTGTCACCTAGTCTTGAGAAAAGCTACCCTGTGGACATGAGTTCTTCCTAGCCAATATCCAAGAGGGCTCCCAGTTACCAGGAAAGTTCCTATGGCTTCCAGCCAAAGGGCAGCTTGAACTAAACCTGCTAAAGGTGAATCTTTTAGATCTGTCACAGTCTGGATTCAAGCCAGGACATGGAACTGGAGCTGTTCAAGTGGCATTGATGGATGATGCCCTCCTGTCAGCGGAGAGAGGGCAGGCATCCATCCTCATCCTCCTTGACTTCAGCATTAACCATGAGATATTGCTGTCTCGCCTGATGGGTGGCAGAAGTCCAGGGTAATGTACTAAAATTATTTTGAATCATTCCTGCTGGTACATACCTCCTGACTTGTGAAGAAGTGTTGTCTTCAGCACTACACTCCACTCTCCTGTGGACTCCTGATCTGCATTCTTTGTGGTGCCTCCCTGTTTCTACACGAAGCTGCTGAGTGACATGGCATGGACTGAATTTCCAGAAATGGGCAGGTGAAATACAGCTGTACCTAAATTTCTCTGTATATACACACACTGCTACCACCAACATGGCAGTGAAAGAAAAGCAGCTGGTTAAATCCAAGCAAAACAGAGGTAAGACAGATGGGAGACAGGAAAGCATCTCTAAGAGCTTGTCACTTGAGTGCACTCTGCCTGGCTGGATGGTGTATTTCCCCAAGTGGTGTGTTGGTTTCACAATTTAGTTGTGCTCCTGGATTTGCTACATATGCTAAGTTTTCCCATGGCAACCTCTGCAATAAACACTTCTCTTCCATTGGTTAGGAGGCTCTGTGCCACCCTGGAAGGTCATGACCTTGTCTCCATCATTCATGGCTATGTCACTTCTCAGCTGGACTATAGTCATTTGAAATATGCAAACACGCAGCATTCACGCTTAGAAAACTTCATTTACTGCTGCAATGCATCTCTTCAGTGACAAAGGCATATCAAACCCGGCGCTGGGCCTGGCACCAGCTTCCTGTGGAATTCCTGATTGAGTTCATGGTCTTCATTCTTAGCATCCTTGTCATATCTAACACTGTATGAAGCTGCAGCAAAGGAAACATTTGACAGATTCACTCCACCAGCCCTATGAGCTCTCTGCAGAGATAATCACACACATCTGTACAGAGCCCTCAGCTTGTAGACTGAACACCTTCAGGGAATGCAAACCTTCACCAAACTTCCCCTCCATCATATGGCATATTTGACTCGCATAAATAATAACATCAGAAACACAGAAACAAGATGCTCCATTACATCCATTTCTCTCTTGGCAGGAAGGTGGGAGAGGGAATCAGTGAGCGACTGATGAACGGGTACAAGGCTCACTGTATGGTGCAGGGAGCTGGCTGTTATGGGCATGAACCACATGAGCTCATTCCCCACCCGTACTACTGACCTCAGCCACCAACAACCCTTTCCTAGGCCTCTCTTCCTGCAAAAGTCTCCTTGTTGTGCTGCACGTTTCCACCAGAAAAACTTTTTCCACAATGCCTGTTCCTCATGAGAGACTCTCTTTGCAGGTAGCACCAGTGCCACCAGCCAAGTCAAAGCTTGGTGGGCATGGTACAGCTGGCTTGGCATGACCCTGGCACCAGCTGTGCTGTCCCTCACACGGAAAGGTAGCCACCCAGGGATTCTGCAGGGCATACACTTGGGTCAGGAGTCCGTGTTGGACCTGTCATGCCTGGGATTTAGCTTGGATCTGACCGGAAAGAAACCAGATCTGTCTCACAGTGCACTCAACATTTCTATTTTTATTGTAAATATTGTTCCAGTTCAAATAAGGAGTTTGCATTAATTCTGTACCTTGCCAGCTCCTTAGGATGGATAATTATAATTGTTTAAACTGAGAGCTTATACATTCTTCTCAGCATATGAAACATGGTTTTAAAGGATGTTAGCAGGTCATTTGGCCTTTAAAATCATGTGTTCTTCTCTGAAGTATGAACTTTAATCCAAATAAGGCTTTTTATAACTGATTTTTCAAGTGCTGCAGTATTTTTAAAGCATTATTGTAAATCCCATCTTCAAATACTGAGCTATCTCTGAGTCCTGAAATCTGAAAAAATCACAGCAGACATGGTAAGATGGCAATCGCGCTACCAGGAAGCACATGGAAATTATTTACAGTACAAAAACTTGTAAGTAAAATGAAGACCTGCATAAGGGATGAAAACACTTTGCTTAAAAGCACTTTTCACTGAAATTCACACTGATTAAATTATTGTGGCAACAGTCTCTTGTTCTTCCCCACAGCTAACTTACAAGTAAATCATAATGTGGTTCTTCCTAAATATGTTTATATCTGGGAAACTGAGTGTTGTATTGCATCTACTTTTTTTTTGCTGTAAATACTCTTTACCTTCAAGAAAGATTGACACTTGTTCCATGCTCAGATTTCTACCAATATAATGGTCAGTTAGACATATTTATTTTGCCAGTGTATTAAAACTAGGACAACTCCTAATGTACACCAGAACAGTATTTATACAGTACAAATCTACTTGTTTTGTAAGTAAGAAATCACTACCATAAAGCATCTTTCTATCAACTAAATTGCACTCACACAATGGAGGTTGTGTTAATTTAATCAGGCTAACATGATCTAAGACAGATTATGCAAAGCTTGCTTAAAGTGACTGCAGCTACCTGCTTGTGGTCTTCCTTGGGGAGAAGGATCACCAAAGTTCATGTTAGCTGGAGCATTTTCAACTATTTTTGTTAGTGTGGCTTGCTGAAATTTCAAAATCAAATGAGAGGGGGAAAAAAAAAAAAGACCAAAGGACCTTTCCTCTCAAAGGTGACAAGACCTGTGTTGAAACTTTGGAAAACAGGAATTGGCCAGAAAGTTTGCCAGATATGATCTACCTACTCAGCAGAAGAAAGCTCAGGGTACAGGGTAGGTGGTGCTTCCTGACCTTCCCATATCCCTGTGTAATGGCCTTACCCTGTTTTATACACCACTGTGCTGTCAGAATCCCACCACCTCCTGCTCCACTCTTCTCCCAAAACCTGGAACAGAGCAGAGAGCACACAGCTGTTTCATTCTCCTTATAATCTTATTTTTTTCCCTCAGGAAAGATCTCCAAAAATCCATGCCATAGTCCATGCCCTGGTGCCCCTGGTCCTGCGGCAGCTGGAAGGGCCCTCACCTCCACCAGGGACCATGGCCGCACTGGGGTGGGGACAAGTCAGCAAGTTCACCCAACCCCACCATCGTTTTTTGAAGTTTTGGAAGGAAAGGGAAAAACACAAACCTGAATCTGCTCAGGAGCTGATGGGCACAAGTGCCACAAGCAGCTGTGAGGGTGTTGGCTCTAGGGCGGGGGGCAGTTAAACGATCTGAGAGACAGAGTTATAGATGGAAATATACACCAATAAGTGGTTGGCAAATTCCTTGAAAGTGAGGATTTGCGGGGCACTTCAGCTTTTCTGCTCTCATGGGTCGTGGGCAGCCCTGAAGGGAGGTCACCTCAGTGACCCACAGCCGTGTCCCCAGGCAGGAGGCAGACAGTGACATGGCTCCCGCCATCAGCAGCAGTGAGAGAAATACTGCTTTGGGGTGTGGATTATTGTTCCTCATATTCCTTTGTTTGCCATTGTAATCTCGGCAGTCATTCTCCTTCATAAACAAACAAGTGAAAAGATGCAATGAGGTGTAAGAATAGATTTGCACAGGGCAGACAACTGAACATTTAATTTATTTACCTCTCCTAACAGATACCTGGGGTGACATTTATTAATAAACGGCATTATCAGGTGTCTGATATGTAGCTCACAGAAATTAATTACCCAGCCCATGGTAAAACCATAACAAGCCTGCAGTGCTGTAACATTTGTGCTAATTGAAAATGAGATAAGTGCTGTGGGTGCAATTTGCATTCAATGCAGTGTATTAATTATCTTCAGTTCTCTTCATGATAAATATACCTGACTGAACCACTCTGCTAATTTACTGGGTAATAGAGTCATAAGTGGATTCCCTTAGGTGACCAACTACAGGCATCGGGCTCTTTGGAACATCAAGGCCTTCCCCTTTCCCGAGCACTTACATGGGTTAGCAAACATGGATCACTTTTCTTGCAGACTGGGCTGGAAGTATGTGGTAGCAAACACTTCTTGTGACCACACGGCCACTCAGTACAAAATCGGGAAGCAACACCCCTCACCCCAAATCTTCTGCACTGAAGAGGAGGCAGTTTGCCTCTGTCGATAGCACACCATGGTGTCTGATGGCAGCTCCATAAGGAAAGGTTTTTCCCACCCTTCTCCTCACTCCCCTCCTCTTCATTTCACAGTCAGGTTATCGTGGGATTTAATTACATTTTGTGTGAAATATAAATTAATTGACTCTTGTAAGACCCATAATGATCAGGAAAATTCAGATTTAAAGATACTGTGTAGTTCCAGTAGATTAAGGCACTAATTGTTCTGCTCTCACCAACTATGATTTATGTGGGGATCAGGTTACAAAACCAATATGTGCTCAACTTAAAGCTCTGTGGTACCATACAATTAGGGCTAAAGCTTTTTGTAAATGGGCCCAATAATGCAAAAAAGCTCTTTGCTAATCCTGGTCTTTTAATTCAGAGGTCACGCATTGTCTAAGGCAACCGCTTATACTGTACACAACGACTGTCCTTTATTCACCCTCCCCCTGTGTAGCTTGGGTATCTGAATTTGCCACTAACCTTGGACGTGCTGTTACTAATTTCAGGGTAGGTGATGGCAATGCAAGAAGATCAGGGCCAGCGCTTTGCTGTGCTGCCCCCGGAGCAGCCTGGGCACATTGTGACTGAGAGGTGATATCTGCCTCCCCCAGCTCCCCTTCAGTGCGCAGGCTGCGGATGGGGTCAGCTTTTGGGCTCTGCTGTCAGGCAAGCAGACATCTGGGGCAGCAGACGGATGGAGGTGACAGTCACTCTCGCAGCTGAAGGGGCCAGGAGGTGGTGCAGGCAAGGAGAAGGGGCAGCAACAGAGGAGGGGGCACAGGCTCTGCTCCCCTTCAACCCGCCTACCCCACAGCCAGCAGCACTTTGTTATCTTCATGCATTTTCCATCATTTTGTCCTTGTCCCTGGGGTGCTAAAATTCAGCTTAGTTTTCCCTGCTGAGCATTACTAGGGCAGCTCTCCACCACTCTCCATCTGGAGATACCCGTGTAGTGAATGTGTGCTCACAGGGCAGGTGGTGGCATGGGCTGAGTGTGCGGTCAGTGTGACAGAGGAACTAAAAGGTGGGAAAGATCAATTCAGTGCCAGAAGAAACAGCTTGCTTTTTCAAAAGATCATCTAAGTAAGAGCAAAAGAACTGCAGAGAAGGTGTGCGTCTGACAAAGACAGGTTCACAAGTTCCAGTCTAAGACAGAGAAGGCTCTCTCAGTTCTTACTCTGCCCATTTCTAAACCCATCAACAACAAATACAAGTTACTTTCCCAAAACATTTTGTGTGGCTGCCCAAATACTCCTTGCTTCTTGAGTCTGGTCAATTTAATGTGAAAGGAGCACTGTAACATTTTGAAACTATTTTTAAGATGCTGATATTATCTATGCCAGAGACCTTAGCAGTGACATCTACAAAGAGGGCATCACTTATATCTTCTCATCCCTTTCCCATATTTTAGTAAGGAATTATTTGGAAAGACACAATCAAAGAAATCTTATTTCTTGGAAGACTCTGTGTGTTAACTTAGCAGTATCACTTGGTTCAGATGATAGCCCAAAACCAGATTTCTTATTTTTCCCTTCAATGGGCAGAGAAAAGGAAAACCTGGTGGAGTGCTGGTTCTCCCAATCCAAAGCTTTCATAGCTCTCTCTCTGCAAGGACAAGGGATGAAGAGGGATCTTGTAAGGGTGGAGGACTGGGGTCGTCCTCAACCCAGAGCAAGGGCAGGGTTATCCCACCCACACCAGGGCTGTCTGACATCACTGACTTGTGGAAACAAGCAGGCATGGGACAACATTCACAGCAGCCACCCTTGCTTTACCATCCACTCCTTATCACCCAGGTCCAAGCTGAGTTCTTCTCAGCTGTAACTCCCCATATGGACTACACATTCTTTTTCTAGAGAGGAGAAGAAAGCTCAGAGGGGAAGGAGAGCCACAGCACATCTGCAGTGCCCAAGGACCCCCAACACAGATGTCTGAGCTGGCATCCCTTAGTGAAACGTGCTGCAACACCTGCCTCTCTCAGCACCATGCAGCCCACCCCCATCTTTACCACCATGGAGTCCACCAGCAGCTTCAGCAGTGTCACAGCCCCTCCTGGGGTGAGCAGGACGGCTGCTGTGCTGTGCTGCGAGGGTGTCAGCACCCTCACCCCTTGGGCAAACAGGAAACAGCAGAGTGCAGGCACACAGCTTGCCCGGGGTGCTCAGAAGGCTGCACCAGGGCTCAGGCAATACCCTGCCCTGCTTTGTGCTTGTTTTGTTCTCAATGTGCCAGGCCTCACTGCCTTTGCACAGGTGCAGTGGATAAAACACTTTCCTGCTCTTTCAGGCAAGCCAGCGCTGCACAGAATAGGACATGAGATGCAATCAAAATCATGGCAGGGAAAACATGAACAAAAAAGTCTTAACTTTTAGTGTGAAGCACACATTTGCTAAATAGAATCCTAATGGCGTTATTGTAGCTAAAAACAGAGACTTGAAAATGCTGTATACATTATTATGTTCATTATCTACCAACTGCAAGAATGCTGTACTAAAACTAACTCAAAACACCTCAGGTAAGGTAATTGCTACTAATGGATTTGAAGTGTGCAAAATTGAGCGTTATTACACAGACATCACATTCTCAACTTGGTGAAGCCGTTGGATATTGTAGCTACCAGCTCACTCATCTCTCGATCAGGGAGAGATTTGAGGAAAAGGGCAAGCTCTCTTTCATTCGGCACTGGAAGGAAAATTCAACAACACGATATTGCAGCAGCCTCTTTGCACCTCTGTGGTTAAGAGGGGGTCAGTGCTTGCTTTCTGAATCTCTGCTTCAGAAAAACATCTACGAAAGTTTGCTCCAGGATTAAATATCTAGGGAAAGACCTAAAAGTAGACTTTGCATTTTTAAACTTTCGCAACTTGTAGGTCAGAAGAAAAGAATGGAAGAAGAGCCTGCAAAATTATGAGGGGATGCATAAATCCTATGTCATATTCTGATGTAAATTAAGGGCTGGCTCTTCAAGGTATCCTAAGCCACTATAAAGCCCTCCTGCCTAAAGACAGAAGGCAGAAAACAATTTTAATAGATTCCCTCTTATGCTGGGATATGTCTGTGGGTCAATCACAGCAAATCTAAACTTCAGCAAAGTCCAGGTGTGTTTGAAACAAGATACTTGATTCACCTGCTGGAAAAATCCCATATAACAATATAACTAATACATTTAGTTTGTTTGATATCTTGGCTTTCAGGGAGGGTAGGATTCATTTTTTAAATGAGTGACTCTGCATAAATCATAATCCATTATTCCAATTTAACTGTTTGTAGCTACATCAGTAGCCCCCAGGTTATCTTCAAAAAAGGGGCTCCCAGGAGTTTTGCTCTCTTTCCTGAAAACAAAAATTGAACTCTACCAGAGCAGATGCTTTTCTAATCTTTGAGAAGTTAAGTTACTATCTTATAAATTATTTTAGTAGTAACACTAAAGCTATGAGTTGGTGTTCGGATAAAATTATGTAAAGCATTGTCATTTCAGTTAATATGTAGAGAAAATATGTGGCCAGGACCTAGTAAGTTTCAATTCCTTCTGATTATATTGAGGAAAATAAATTTAAAAGGCCAGGTATGTTCAAGATTAAAGCAGTCTCTATCCGAGTACAGAAAGCACAAAGAAATTTGAACTCACAGCTGCAACCGAAGGCAATGGGAGCTGTGCTTTGAACGGATAACAAACTAAGTCCTCTGAAAAATCAGACCATGCATCTCAGATGGGGAACTTAAAATTAGTGAATACTTTTGTACTTAATCTCTTTCTGCCTCAGTTCTTCATCATGAAATGGGGATAATACTACCACCCAATGCCTCACTGCAGTGCAGTGAAAATAAGTTCATTAATGTTTATGAAACATTCAGTTACCATAGTGATGAGTTCTATAGAAAAGCCCATGTGGAAATTAATATTTCTGTCTTCAGAGCAGGGTTTGAATAGAACACATTTAGTAAGGCCTGGGGCCACACAATGAGGAGAAAAGTAAACAGTAAATAACTTGCCATTGAAAGATAAAAACAATAATCAAATCAAAATGGCCTGTTAAACAAAATATTTTTTAAAGAAAATTTTTATTTCTATAAAGTGAAATTTTATTTTACAAATTTTTACCAATTTCTTGCTAAAAGATCCAAGTTGTTTTGCTTTTAACTTTCACTACTCTAGTTTTCTGCTTTTGTCTTCCTAGACTGAGAGAGAGAGTTTTCTTAAGGAGATTATTTAAATAATCTGGAAACCGCTATCTTCCACTTTTCGCAATTCAAAACTTTTACCAATTTGCTTTGGCAAAATACCTGAAGAATTAGTGACATTGGTGGCCTCGAGATTGCCAAAATAGGTTCCTGAACAATCCTAACCCATTCAATCCAGCAATTCTTCTCACCAAGTCAGTTTGCACAGTGGGGGCTATAGGGTTTACATTTTGAACTGTAAACCCAGGGACTTGGTTTGGGTTGGTTGCTGGCATATCAGGGGCCGACTGGGCACTCAACACAGTAATTCACATGCAAGCACAAACTGACTCTGTGTAACCTGTGCAAATAAATATGCAGGTGAGAAGACACCCCATTTTAAGAAGAGAGATGGTTTTGGCAGGAGAAGAGCTTTACCAAGAAACTGCTCCCATGGCCAATGGCAAGTTCCTATGGCAGGTGCTGGGTGACCCACAGCAAGCACAGATCAGGGATAAGTTTGCCCAGGAGTACAATTTCCACCATTTCAGGAGCTGCTCTCGAAACTAGGTCCCATTTTTTCCCTTCAAGCTGCTTTGCAGTCGAAGACATTGTCTTTCCTTTATGAGAGAACTTTTGCCAAAATGCAAAGAAAAATCTGAATACACCTACCTTTCACTGAAATCAATTATTCAAGTCTTTCTTGTCTGCTTTAGTCACTGCCTTCACACACATTTCTGCCATTGTGTCCAATGGAAATACCACAGAATCATAGAATGCTTTGGGTCAGAAGGGGCCTTTGAAGGTCATCTAATCCAATAGCCCTGCGACAAGCAGGGATGTCTTCAGCCAGACCAGGTCACTCAGAGACCCATCCAATCTGATCTTGAATGTTTCCAGGGATGGGACACCCGCCACCTCTCCAGGCAACCTATTCCAGTGTTTCACCACTCTCGTTGTAAAAGAGTCTCCCTTACATCTAATCTGAATCTCTTTTAGTTTAAAACCACTACCCCTTAACCTATCAGTACCTGTCTTTTTAGAAAGTTTGTACCCAGCTGTCTTGTAGCCCTTTTAGGTACTGGAAGGTGCTATAAGGTCTTCCCAGAGCCTTCTCTTCTCCAGGCTGAACAACTCCAACTCTCTCAGCCTGTCTGCACAGCAGAGGTGCTCCAGCCCCATGAACATTTTCATGACCCTCCTCCGGACCTCCTCCGACAGTTCTATGTTTTTCCTGTGCTGAATATAGTGGTAGAGCCTTCTGCAGCAGCTTTATTTTCATTTAGCAACAATGCTTTTTTCTGAAAAATGAAGTTTCAAAATGTTGCAGAGCGACAAGATTGAGGCAGGGATAATAAACTGCTCTAATTATTTATTGTACTTGTTTATCGAATTTGATACCAAGCTAGGTTGCTCACCTGTTCTTTTCTTTCTGATGAGTAACACTGTTGTCCTGTTAATTACCAGTTATTTTAAAGCTATGATTAATAGTTTTTAAATATATAATAACAGAATTAATAGAATATATTTCTAATGTTCCTATGTAGGAAGCAAAGGAACCTGTTCACTCATGCAGAACTTACACAAAGCCAAAACTCCAAGGCGTGTGGCTGCAACTGCTCTGAAACCCTTGTTGTCCTTATCTGTGCTGGGAGGTGCTTCTGCCCCCTTCATTAGCACAGGGTGACTCTCCTACCACACACGGATTGCTGTGGAGCCGAGCCTGGGAGCCAGTGCTCCAGGCAAAAGACAGCATTTCTAGTTAAGCACAGCGTCAAATGGGCTTCTGCAATCCACAGTCACAAAATCCCCTTAAAACCAAGACATTAATGGGATTTTAAAAACAATAAATAAATATTTAAAACCCAATAAATTTTAACAACAGTTCAAGCAGATCTAGTTAAAGCTGTTCACGTAAACAAAGGTAAGACGGGTATAATCTTTTACATTTCAAAGCGAAGTTTGAAACTAATTGGACTTTGCAGGGAACTCCACCTATAAGAAAGCTATGTCATGGTTCTTTATTATAGAGATGCAATTCTCAGGCAAGCCTGGTGCAGAAAAACAGTGAAGAGCAGGCACTCGGGGCAGTGAGTACTCATTTTATTTCAGAATGCCTATATTTCTATATGGCACCTAAAGCTGAGGAAGCTGCAGCATCGCTAGTGCTGCGTGTTTGCCGAGACAAGCAGAGGGAGAAAGAGCAGCTGTGCCTGGAGCCTCCGGTATCCTGTTACAGGAGTGGCCCTGCCTCACAGGCAAGGACCAAACCAGCCCACAGTTATAAACTTGTCCCTCTGCGACAGAGAATAATGCTGTCCTTTTTCACAAACTTCAGGGAGCTTCACCAGGATTACAGAAGCTTTCCGGTTTTCTTTTAGGAAAAGCTCTTGTAAACCGAGGAAGTCTAATTATGAGACCTGAGTCTGCTACACAGAGCTCTCGTACCAGAAATGATGTGAGGGCCAATTGCCAGGACTAAACATTTACTGCATCAACAGGTGTTACATGTTATGCATCAATGAGGTGTACATCACTGAAACATAAAGACCCAGCAAGCCAACAGCACAGCTATCAACCAGAACAACACAGCTATAAAATCCTAATTAGCCTCATACACGTGTTATGGACATTTTTATTTATTGACATGGTCAAATTAAAAGGCAGCAGCATTTATTTTTAATGATAGCCTTGAAATCAGCCCAGGAAGAAAGTTAGCATTAATGTTCAGAATACTGCATGCCATCCACATTTTTCCAGATAAACGCATATTTTAAAATAATAATTAAATTTTGTCACACTAATTAAGTTACCTTGAGCAGGTGAGGGAAATCCAGTTCTCAGTCAATGCAAATCTTGCTTGTCCTATTCTCAAACTGTACAGGAAAACCACCCAGCAGGAGAAACTCAGCAAGCTACAAGGTTTTAAGTGTGCACTTAATTTAGGTGAATGATAAGCTGTGTCTATAAAGATTTGTGTTGGTCACCACAGAGTGGAAGATTCCTGTGAAGCAGACAAGATGTAATTGCCAGTAAATATTAGTGCTAGCTTGGCCAAACAACAGTTACAAAGCAGGAGGGAATATCTTGGTGTATTTATTATTACAGTGGGGAATTTTGACAGTCACCCTAATCTCTCTTTGAGACAGGTAAAGAGAAAGGAACTGGGCAGCATCACAGTTATCAGCTGGGTTAGAGAAAGCACACAGAGCAAAGGAGAATGAAGAGCATTTCACAAGGTATTTTAAACAGGTTTACATTTGGATGAAGGTATTAGGAGTTTCGGGAAATTAAGCTCTTGGGGAAATTAAATCATTGTTTCATGCATTTAAAATGTACTTGCTAGAAGTGCCTTCACAAACCAGACTGCCCATTTTAAAACTTCTAGTTTGCCCACTTTAAACAAGAATATTCCATAAATTGCAAAGAAAAACTGGGAAATGATCTGTGTGTAATAGCTGAACCAAGCAATTTGCATATTTTCATGAATTACTGTAATGTGCTCTGCTTGTTGGTAATTTCTCTTGTATACAAAGGATCACAGTTGCAAAAAGTACCAACATCTCATGTTCAAAAGCGATTCAGGAGTCTAATTTCATAGTCCAAAATGCTGAGACACTTAAAAATTAGAAGTTGAAATCATTGTTCACTTCATTGCACTAGAAAGTTTTGAACTAAATCCTGCTCAGTGGCTTAGATGTGGGCTGAAAATTGGAGGAAGAGGAAAGCACTATTAGAGGTTCCTTGGTTATTTTGACTTGGCGTTCACACATAAACCAGATAAACCATAAACAGATAAACCCATCTCAATCTATTAAAAAAAATAAACCTAAAACAAAAGAACTAGAAAAATAAATTTCCATTGAAAGATTCTGGTTTTTTCAGAGAAGAAAAGGCCTGTAAGCTTGCCTGAGAAAAAGTTTCCACAGCTATTTTATTTAAAAAGAAAAAAAGGTGATGAACGACCCACAGTGCAGGTGGGAGAAGGACCTGATTTCTGCCCACAAGGGAGAAGGGTGAGGGCAGGGTGGGCATCTCGGGCTGCAAGAGCAGGCACAGGACAGGACATGGGCACGCAGGGCAGCTGCCTGCGGCTCCTGGCCAGTCTCAGCCCCTGTGGGGTCTCTGAGAGGGGCTGAATTATTGTGCCCACGGAGCCCCCCCATCCTGGCCAAGTCAAGATACCTTTTTATAGCCTTTCTTCAAGTGATGGAAATATCAGAGGGAGGGCAAAAAATAGGGGAGGGGGAGAAAGGGAGGCAGTTTCCAGTATTTGTCATTATTATAGGTTATATATACAGGAAGAAAGTTAATTAAGCTTTAAAAAATCCATCACACATCAATGGGTGCATTTTAATGAGTACAAAAAGTTGAGGTGTTTACTGCCAATTAAAGTGGTTTTTAAATAAGCATTAATTAACACGGAAATTCAGAAGAAAGTTATACCTTGTCAAAGAAAGGCCAGTGCAGTCTATGCCCACTTCTGCTCCCATTCATACTCAGATAGTAATTACCACCAACCCTATATTTTCCATAATAATGAGGAGAGGCTGTCATGGCTGTCAAACAAAAACAAAACAAAAAAAAAAAAAGGTGCTGCACAAAGATACCCTTAATCTGAAGTAAACTTTTTTTAGTGCCAGAGCCACAGGAGAAGGCAGTGTGGAGCAAGGCAGCGAGTGGGGCAGTCAGGCAGCCATGCCAGGGGCAGCTGTACACACATGGCTCCTTCCCAGGGAGCAGAGACTTTGGAGCATAGGAGGAAGCCTCCCCAGATGGTCCAGATGAAGAAAGACTGAATAAAAGCCAAGGAATAAGCATCATTGTTTCATCCCTAGCACTGTAACTCATGGAGGAGCTGATTCTCCTGTTAAAGCCAGAGGAGTTGGGTTTTTTTCCACAAATAAGTGCTGACAGACCCACTCTGTGCTTCCTAAAGTCAGGTCAAAGCAAGCACTGCAAATAAGTTCAGCTTGCATGTGCACCTCCAGCTCCTGCAAGTGGTGACATGGAAAACAGTACAATCATCAGTTCTGTCACTTCTCCATTCTTGAAGAATTTCCTAATAATTGTCAGGAGTTTCAGCTAGTGTCAAACCCTGAGCAGAGAGCAAAGGGAGTGAATTCTCCCATTGTTAGTCAGATGAACATTTAAATGTCTTAGGAAAACCTTGCCTCCCCCGAATGCATCGTAGGCATCAAGTAAGATTTCCAAACTGCCTTATTAAGAATGGTTTCTCTCCTCACTTCCCCATCAGTGGAGAGATAAAAACCCCACTGACTTTTCAGCTCACAGAAGAGGCAGGTCCCATTCCCAGTAGCCTAACAAATTTTAGACAAATCTTTGGCGTAGAGTTTTTTAAGTTAATTTAAAAAAAAAAAAAAACAACAAAACACAGAAAAGAAGGATGTAGATATGCACAGACTCCTGTTCCTGACCCTTGGCATGTCAGACAGTGTGCAGCCTCTCTATAGAGTACATAGCTTGTGTCTATGGGGGAGTATCTGGGAGTCTTTTTCCTACTCCATGTCCACAGGCAATATCTGCAGTGAAATAAAAAAGGAGAGCATTAAAGGCCATGGAAGTTTTGTTGACAGGGCTGGACAGGGCCTTCAGATCTTGCACTAATCTTTCTAACATATCTGATGGCGCTACAGAGGAATATTTTATTGCTAGAAATAGTTGAGCGATTACTTCAGAGAAAGGACGGACGTAACACAAAAGAGTTTCCAAGTGCCGACAGGAAGGAGTGTTGCTCATGCAAAATTCCACATTAGGTGTTACAAAAATAATAAAAAAAAACCACCGGCCCTTGTGATGTCTGAACTCCCTGACACTGATATATGGACAGGGGAACAGAGGAGGAAAAAGACAGGGAGAGCAAAGCAAATACACTGGGATGCTTACGAGCAGAATACAGGAGCCAAGTGTCACAAGTTGACCCTCCGTGTTTGCACTGAAATTTGACCGATCCGGACAAAACTCCTTTAGTGGTTTTTACCTGGTTTGAGTTCAGTTGATAATGGCTATTTCCTACAGTATTGTGACATTAATGCTGTTTAATCAAGACTTCAGAGAAGGAGTTACAATTTTAATTCCTAAAACAGCCATTGTACAACATTTATGTTTTCCTTAGAAGGATTTGACCCTGCTCTCATTGAGGGCTGGAATAAATAAGCATTGTGCATACAGTGGCACACCAGGAACACAGCTTGCTTTGTAACAAATGAGGTGCACACATCCAAGGAAAACGCTCTCTCCATGATGGCTGCAGAAAAGCCCTGTCATATTCCATGCTAGAAAATCTCTCAGACTTCCTGCAGCAGAGCTGCCCAGCGCTCAGGGTGGATGTGCTGTACATCATCCTCTGGGACTCCCACCACAGCAACACCTGGACACCAGCACAGCGGGTTCTCATCGTTCAGGAGCAAGGAAAACAAGCAAGAAAGTTGTGGTGGATATAAATCATCTACACCTTTCTTATTAGGGTGAGTGTGGCACTGGGCTGGGGAGCATCTAGTAAATATCAGGCACCCGAAAAGACTGAAGAGCTCAGTCCCAGCAGGATCAGTGGTATCAAACACTGTTGCTTCAGCCCCATTTTTTCAGGCCCTCTGATGTGAGGCCATTTGAACTGTCAGTTCTCTGGGGCTGAGGATGTTCCCTCCTTCAAGCTTGCACACGGGTTTTACGAGACCGCAGCATAAAGACAAAACAGTGCTATCTCACTGAACACAGAACAGGATTTTTTCTCTTACCCATCAGACTTTTGGGTTGATGTCCTTCTCCAGCTGGTCCAATTCACACTTAGTTGGAATGGGGGCTATACCAGCCCTGGTACTGGCAGGAATTCTTGGTGCTTTGGGTTTTGCATAATAAAAAAAAGCCTCCAGCCAAAAATCCTGTTCAAAAAAACCAGTGGGAACAACATTCATACTACCAACAGCAGGGTTACAAGGTGGAAACCTGAAGAAACCCAATCTGCTTTCAGTCATCTTCTGGAAGCTGCACTGACCCAGCTCTAAAGGTGGACTCCGAATTCAACTGACTGTGTCAGAGCTCTGCAGTTAGTCTCTTAAAATGATGAAAGATGAAGGACAGAAAGAAAGCTTTTGTTTAAAAAGGCCTCTAGTTGACTTACGCTCCAAGCCAAAAGTGCTTCTAATTCTTCCAAAGCTCCTAATTTAGTTCACGGTATTGGGATTTTTTTAATATTTCTCATTCATCTAGAAATATTTTAATAGCCACATAAACTTGTACAGCTCTTGGGCCTCAACATACGAGCTATAAGGATGTACTAAAAAGAAGGGAACATGCTTTTAAAATGTTAGAATGGAATGAAAGCCAACATTTCTGCAGCAAACCACCCTTTTGGCGACTAGGAGACAAGCCAGAACCAAGTCCCTTTAGAAACAGACTGAAAAATAAATGAAAGTCAAAACTGCTGTCATGTGAATGACAGAAACAATATTCAATGTATAACTTCGTTGTAAATGGAACCTCCCCATGAAGTACATATTTGGAGAGAGGAGGAGGAGGAGGTATTTCCTTGGAAGTAATGTAGGAGCTGTCCAGGCTCCTAAGGTTTCGAGTGAGGGTGCCTGGTCAAGCCAATAAGGAAAGCTGTGCCATACTCCTAAGACTGAATTTTATGCTGTTTTTTTTTAGTTAAATCAAGGAAAAAAAACTGCCTGTACTCTCTGAAATCAGTGGAAACCTGATTGCTTCGCATGCTGATCTCTGCAACCTCATCAGACACAGCTGGCCAGGTTAAGTGTCCTTCCATAGGGTACAAGCATCATCACACAAGTGTAAATCTCAATATAACCAATGTCTTGCACTGACATCAGGATTTAAAACAATGAAAACATCAGACAACGTTGGCTTTACCTGCACTTGCCAGGAAACTGCTAAAAAGTCTCAAAACCCAGCAGCACCACCAGGTTCATCTCCATCAGTAGTTACATAGGCCAGACAGCTTGCCTGTACCAACCACTTCAAGCATGCACAGCTTTATTTGTGATCCTGGAAGAAATGCACATCTCCTTCACTGCCACATAAACATACAGTGACCAATCTCTCTAAAAACCAACTTGACATTTTACATTTTTTGTACAACTGAACAATAGGTTCCCATTTCAGTGAGGCCTTCTCTTTTGGTCAACTCTCAACAATACACCTTTTGATTAGAAAATCACTCACACATCAGAAACATTTTGAAAGGACTAAGGAGATGCCACACTGTAAAGAAGGTCCAAAGAAAATCTCAAAAGACGTCTCTCTTTCTTCCCATTGACTGTGTGGCAGGAGCCTTGATTTCCACCACTCTACCTATTTAAATGACAAAGGTCAACAGAAAATTTCCAAAACGGAAACAAATCTTTAATTTTAGATACTACATTTCCAGGGATGAGGCCAACAATGTGACAAGATCGTATGCTGGTATGAAGGTGGATATTATTGTGAAACGGGCGGGAGGTCAAAAAGCCACCCCCTGAGCTACGGACAGGAGGTGACCAGTAGCACAGGTTCCATATGCCTGTGCCAGAAAAGGCAAACCAAAACACAAATCCTCACGTGCTTTTGCACACGTGCTGCAAACCAAGGTGTGGGACTCCTAAAGGGACCATGCCCGTGCTGGTGTCACATCGCAGACAGGACCTAAGGTCTGCCAAGAGAGCTGCTACCTCCATTGTAAAGACAGCTTGCCAGTTTTTTTATTTGAAAATTAAAAATTATACACTTTCTAGAGAAAAAAAAAAAAGAGAGATAAAACAAGGAGAAAAATCTAATTGACATATCAAAAAAAAAAAATAGAGTACTGTGTTTCCAAGAGGGTCTAAATAAAAAGATGCCCTGAAAACCTCATGTGAAACAGCTCTGAGCATTTAGAGGTTTCTCATGCATTGTATTGTAAAACAGCAGCTCATTCTTTTCAGAGCAGCAGAGGTAAGAGCACACAAATGATTAAACAAGCAGGTTTAACTATCTTGCACTGACGAGGAATTTGTCAACATGGGCTCGGTATTTATGCAGCTCTGCAGCAAATACTGTATGGCTGCAGGAGTCAAACAGCTGTCTGTCAATAAAGCTATTCTCCTCGCTGGAACATAATAGCACAGACTCAACATGACCCTCAGAGGCCTCTTTAAGCTGCCTGGCTGTCTCCTCCTTCCCCATCCCTCCAGAGTCCTTCACCAGCAAGCTCTGAATTAAAAGGGAGAGAAAAAAAAGAAAAAGAAAAAAAAGTATTAGAGTCTTTTCTATCCATCTTAATATTAAAAGTGACTTAACCCTGGGCAAGTCAGTCTACACGCACAAGCCTGAGCTAAAGCAAAGTTAGGGAAAGACAGCTTTGATTCACCGCACGTGAAGGGCTACTGACAATCGCTTTTAATAGAGCTTGCAACATTAATGTAGCCAGAGCCACATGTGACACCCATTAGGGCCAGGGAGAGCTCCCACGCATATATTTCAAGGAAGCAGTAGATTCCCCGGTCCCAGAAGCTGTCTTCATTACAAAAGTCTAATGCATTTTTTATTATTCAGCCTTCAGTGGAAATGTCACCTTTCTAAAGCAAGCTGTTATCGTGTGTTTCCCATGCCAAACACATGGCCTCTAAGGAGAGGGTTTTATCTCTACATTTTTAGTGATTTGTATTTCTCTTTCAAGGAGCTCCATGCCTTAAGGCACCTGAAACGCTCACAGCACAAGAAGGTGAGGTTACACGGGATGCTGCCGACGAGGACTAAAAAAACCCAGGGCCAGGAGCCGGCACAGCTTCCAACAGTAGCCACCCTACCCGATAATTCACCTCCTTTAGCAGATTTAATTATTATCCCGGTTCTTGGTTCGGACCACATCCTCAAAGAAGCGGGGCGCCCACCAAGCGCCGCCACCGCCGCCTGACAGCACAGCCAGCACCACTGCCCGGCGCCTGCCAACCAGCCAGATGCTGCCACATATTGGCATCTGGGGCCTGGAAAAGCAACTGCGGGCTCCGTTTGGCGGCGAATCCTGACCCCGACAACTGAAGGAGACAAAAGGAAGATAGACGGCAGAGGGGGGCGGAAATCTCTCCTGACAATTTCACTGGTAAAGATTTAGACAAAAACCTATTGTTTCATTGCTCTCCAAATGAATAAGTTTCGGAGAGGAGAAGAAAAAAAACCCACCCGGCATATTCTAAATGCTGTCAGAGTCCAGGGTGCAAGGACAAGGGATTATTTATGAAAAGAAATAATGAGGAAACCAGATGCCTGCCTTTCTCAGCCCTCTGCGCTCCAGTCACCCTAACAGGGCATGTGCAGCCCTGCTCATCAAAGACTTCTCAGCCTTAAAACGCAGGGCAGGCTCTCACTAACTCTTCCCATCTCTGCCACCATGCAAAATGCCCTCCCTGTTTTATAGGGAGGGCCCCACAGTAAATCAGAGGCACAGCAAAGGCTGAGGGAAAAGGCTTGCAGACCTTATCCCAGCCAGGGAGAGTAACTGAGCAGCCATATTAACTGCACCCACCAGAACAGCAAATAAACTAAAACCAAAACAACATTAGAAAAAAAAAAAACCACAAAAAAACCCCAACAAAACAAACAAACCACAAAAAACAATCAAACAAAAAAACTCCACATTTCTTTCACTAGCACCAGGACTGAAACTACATGGGAGTGCTTAAAAGTAGGAAAGCAAAAAAGCTTTCTATACCTGTTTCCATGAAATTGGCTTCTCTCTGTAATAGAAGAGTAAGCTCCTGACCCCAGAAAAGTCAATGGGAAAACTCCCAGTGATGTTAATGCAGCTGGGACTTCACACTGTGCAGTTACTTTACCCTTGAAAGGTGATTAACTCAAGACTCTGTAGTATCCCAGAGCACCTGCCAAGAGGGCTGCAAGGAGCCAGAGCAGCCAGGGTCCTTCTCAGAGGAACTCCCCTCTCACCTCACCTCACCTCACCCTGCTGTGTTTGCTGGGCCTGGCAGGGGCTGGTCACAGGGGAGTTCTCTGAGGCCAAGGAAGGCATGAGGCTGGAAAGGACAGAGACTAAGGCAGCAGAGTAGCAAATTTTAAAATCTGGAGAAAGGATATGTGCCACTTGGCTCATGATCCATGCTGTTGAAGTAGCTCTTCTCCACGCCTGGTTTGTAAAGGAAGATTATGAGCTGGCAAATGTCAGACCACAGAGCACAAGCAAGACCCCAAGTGGAGCATAGCTGGCCAGCGCCATGCTCTAAATCATGGCACACCACCGGTCCCTCTCATGGAGGCTCCTTCCTCGTTATCCCACCGCTGCGCGAGGTGCCATAAAACTCTCGTTACTCACACGCTGCTGGGGGAACCAATTTCCTAACGCTTTTACAATCCCTGTACTTTCATATTGTGGGAGTAATCCTCTCTCTTTGCTTCACCAGTATATGGGGATAACAGCTGCATCTAATAATCCGCTCCTGTGTCCCAGCATTTTGGGGCAGCATTTCAGAATCAAGGGCACAGAAAGGGCAAGAAAATCTGTGACCGAGGTTGAAGGATGTAACACAGGACATGGATGGAGAGAGCTGAGCAAACCTAGAAAATACCCTGGAAATAAATGGCTCAGCTCATGGAAGGGGATCGGAGAAACTGGCACAAGTGAGGTTGCGTCAAGGTAAAATGTCTCTTGTCTCCAAGGCAAAGCAAAAAGAGGTTAGCAAGGCTCTGCTGAGGAAGACCACTGACCTCAACATCTGCTCATCCCTTGTCTGATCCATCTTTATCCAGCTCCACCACTTGCCAACAGCCTAGTCTAGCTTATTACCCCCAGAAAGACTTTTCTCAAACTTGGCAACCTTAGGATCTCAACAGCAAAGCATCAAGGTGATCACCCATAGCCTACCCAAGACGACACCAATTCCCCACTGCCCAGAGTTGCATGCTTCCCCAGCCCTCCTGCACATCACAGAGCCACTGCAGTCCTCTGGCAGCAGCACTAATCCCTCCTGATGGGTCCCTGGGCCAAGAAGATGGAGACAGAGCGGCCTTTGGAGAAGGAGAGCCTCTGATCTGCCAAGAGACAGTGAGGTCCTGTTGGGGCAGCACATCAAGCTTTCGCTGGCTGCCAGGAGTCTGGAGCATCCTCTCTGCTGTATCCTGATTAGCCTCCTCTGCCCGGCGGCAGGGGTGCAGGAGATTTCACTGCACGGCACTAGCAAGCGGTGGGATCACTTCCACCGCTTTGCCACTCACAAGTTGGGATTTTCTTGATGACACGGCAACCTTTGGGCCAGGGCTCCCCAGCTCTGCTCATGCAGATGGCTCAGGCAGCAACCAGCCCTCCACCGGCCCCGTGGCGCAGCAGCCAGCCCTGTGCTGCCAGTCTCAACCACTGCTGCCAGCAGCAGCTGCTCGGCACCTTTTAAGCAAGTCCCATTCCCCCTCTGGGAGTTGGCTGTGCCACCCCTTCCCAAACAGCAGCTGGAGCCACGGGAGGCACCCTGTCCTGGGGGCTGCCTGAGCCCCTCACGCACACCCCGCAGCCTTCCTGGGGCTGCCAGCATCCCTGCTGCTGCTTGGCCCAGCCCCCCACTCCCCCCCTGGCCCCCACACCCATTCCCCTAAGCAGGAGCTACGCCCCAGCCTGGTGACCCTGCCACAGCCCTCGTCCCCGTGCAGCACCACGGTGTGATACCCACAGGGGCTCCAGCCCTGGAGGCACAACCATATGGAAACTCCTCGGGCACCAGGGTGGCCAAAGCCCCAGATCTGGTCCTCACTACACTCAAACCTACCCTCTGTTGGTGGGCACAGGCCAAACAACCACCATCAATGTACGTGGTGCCACGAACCACCGCGGAGCAGAGCCCGCAGGAGGCCTGGGCCACCACAGCGCACAGGAGGCTGCTGGGCGGGAGCGTGGCTGAGGGAAACAACAGACCCTGGCCACACGAGGAGCCTCTCCAGCAGCATTTCCAATAGTCCCCCGAGGACACCACGCAGAGAGCACAGCAGTCCTCAGGGAACGAGCCACTGAGGGGAGGGAATGGGCAACATTCGACAGGGCGCTGCTGCAGGCAAACAAATCTCGCACACCAAACTTCTTGGGGCCTGCAAAAAGCTGTGGGGCTCTGATTTGAAAGGCACGGGTGGCTCAGGAGATGCACAGAGCTGAGGGCTGGCGGCCAGAGGCGCTGCTGACGGGAGGGGGACGTTGGGCTGCTCAGCCGCAGGATGGCACGTGCCAGGGCCCAGGAAATGGCCCCTCACACGGAGCACGGGACACACAGCACTCAGCTCACAGCACAGCCCTCACAGAAAGCACAAACCCAAAGAAACTAACAAATGTACTTTTTCATTTTATTGCTAAAATCCCTACCATAAATCTCACCACAGAGGAAGTTTGTTTCTCCAGCTTCCTACTCAGTGTCCTTGAGAAAACAAATGACACCGCACTCAAAA
>VZTF01003543.1:579770-669770 GCA_013397755.1 Cnemophilus loriae | reverse complement strand
AAAAAAAAAAAAAAAAATCCCGTAGTGGTTTACTTCGCACTTCCCTGTACCTTGTTATGCTGAGTGCTTCATTTAGAGAGGGCTGACCTCTCCAGCCTTCTTCATCCCAGTGCCCTTCGCTGCGGGGACACACCAAGGAACAGGTTAGCACTGGAGAGAGGAGCCGGGTGGATGTTCCAGCACAGGTAACCCTGCCAACTCAGCATCCCAAAGGTGCGCCGAGAGTCAGCGTGACAGTGACTGCTGTCTGCGAGGTGATTTTCATAGGAGACACAGGAGCCGTGCTACAAGCACAGAAGCTGTGAATACAGCCATTCAAAGTTATGCCCCTTGTATTTCACGAGATGCAGTTTCTCCTATAGGTCTGGGCAGGGGCCCAGGCTCACCTCACAGCAATTCTACCCAGGGCAAGCCTTCAAACATTTCGTATCCCGGTTTTTCTTAGTAGGACACAAAGAACATTATAAGGTGGTTCAACAGGGTGCAATGAATTACCACTCTGAGATGCCCCAAGTGTGTAATCTCCCTTACCTGAACACCCACAGGAGAACAGGAAAATCTACAGGTTTATTTTACTGTGTTTTACATAGACTGTCGCTAATTCCTGTGGAAAAAAAGGCACTGATTTGTTTTGCTATTAGCCATTAGCTGTAACAGAAGGAAGTGGGAATGAACAGTCATCCAAATGGAGATGTGCATCACAGGGCTTTGTAACAGGCACCAAAAAGAAGGCTTGTTGAGCATTTCAAGTCACTAAAGCCAAGGACAGAAAGCACTGATCAGGTAAGAAGGTCAGTCTTCAAGAACTAAAAGTGAAGTTCAGAAAGGCAAGGTCTGAATTCGGTTTGAAAGGTTTTGTTTATTAAAGGAATACATGTAAACACCAATGCAACATAATACATGTTCAAGGAAAAAAAAATAAAGATAGAAGCAGTATTGGTTTTGTGCAATTAACTCCAGACTGTGCTTCCCTTAACAAAACAATTATCTGAGTCAGTGGTAATGTTACAAAAACTTGTAGCATCTCAAAGGCTCATTTCTGGCAAGTCATACTGCCATTCCTTCTACTCTCCATGATCTAGATTTCCTCACTACTAACATACTTGAAATAAAATATTTTGGTGTCATTAACTAAATTGAATGCATTGCAGTAAGAGTGACTGATCATCTGGTTTCTGCCAGAACAGGGTTTTCCTTCTGCTGCTCACAGAGACCAGCCTGTGCTCCCGTGCTATCTTATCCTGCCTTTGCTTGCAGACAGCACACGGGCACAACCTGAACAAGAGAGCATTTCAAAGTAACATGGAAAATACTTTTTTGTACAGTTATCACCAGGCAAATGCAATGGGACAGATCAGCACAGGCAGTGGCATTATCTGGTGGCTGGGCTAGAGAGCCCCAGGGAGGGAGTCAGGTGGCCAGGGGGAAGGAGGCTTTCCTTGAGCAACGAGCCCTCTCCAAAGCCACAGCCAGGGCAGTGCTGGAAGGAAGCTCGGGATCAGCTTGGTCTCTGCATTAGAGATTTCCGACCCGCTCGGCACAGGAAGTTGTTCCTGTGGCTCACCTGAGGGAGTTCCTGTTATGAAGCCAGAGGGTGGTGGGTTGAAACACAGTTTCTGAAAGTGATGTAATCTTGGACGGCAGTGGGTAGGCAGTGATACTAGTGACCTGGTTACAACCTGCAGTGTTGTGACAGCCCCTGTGCTGGACTGGTGATCACAAGAAAGGGAAGAAAAAAAAAATAAAAAGAGGGGAGTGGAATAATTTTAAAAGGAAAAAAAAAAGTTTCCAGATTTCCTTTGTTTAAGTGAAGCATTTTCCTTTTCCACTTTATTTGAATACACCGACCTGGTGTCTAACAGATGGAGACTGTGCAGATGCACTTTTGGGAGTGCCCATAAAATACACTTCTAAAATACAAATGGAAGGATACTTTTTTTTTTTTTTGAGTTGTAAATTCAATAATCGTTGCTGTCACCTCGCTTTCCCAAAGGAATTTGCCCTTTGTTCTCCGGATAAAGCTGGGCAGAAGAAGAAAAGGGGGGAAAAAAAAGAGTGCAAGCAAAGGGAATATTTAGGAAAAAACCCATGGACTCATAATCTGTACACTGCAGTGTACAGTGTTTGTACATCAGGAACCCATACAGGCATGGCTGCTTAGCAAGCAGTAGCAGCACTCAGCAAAATATTTTGCATGTCTTATATTCTTCTCTCATTCTCCAGACGTTTCTAGCAAACAAACAGGTCAGCTAATTGGCTCCTGCCCAAGTCTTACCCACTAGGGTTTGCTCAGAGATGTCACTTAGTCATTTGGCATGAGCAAATCCCAGGCTTCTTCCTGTTCAAGCAGCAGAGTGGGTGAAGGCTTTCTTTGATTTATTAAGACTATTAACAAACAGACAGAGGAGTTCAGAAGCTTCCTCAAGCACAAGAACACGAGCAGAAAGGTTTTTTCCTGAAGTAGCAGCTAAAAATAGGACACTTAGAGGAAGTAAAGTTCATTAAGTGATAAAGCAGTGGCTGCAGCGATGAGAGAAGAGTTTTTCCTTTTTTATCTATATATTTATTTAGTGTTATGTGTTCTTGCTCCTTATTAGAGTGCTAAAGCAGTGTTTATCCAGCAGAGGAAAAGAAGATTTCCCTTTCTGTAGTGACTTTAACATGTAGCTCATCAAATACAACAGAGTCAAGAGTTTTAAACAGACACTGCCAGCCAACGAAGTACAACATCTGACAGCATTATTTGCCTTTTATATGCTCTTTCCAGAATGGGAAATGATATGTTATTTTCAAGACACATTCCACAGTATTATGCAACAGCTTTCTTAATTTTTAATGGATATATTATTTTAATGTGTCAACTTTTGCATAAAGCATTTTAGTATTTTATTTAGTATTTTCTTTAGCATATACCATTAATAAATTATTTGCTTTTTCCTTCTCTATCCCCTCAAGAGCTGCACTTAGTGTAGGGAAATGGTCTACTGACACAATAAAAAAATACTTTCAACTGGCACAGTCTATAGACACTTCCATCACCAGACAAAGCACCAGGAGGACATTCCTGCTCCTGCTTAGCTGGCAAGCTGGCAGTGCCAAACATGCTGCCCAGGAGTTGCCTCACAAACCTTCCTTTGATGAAAGGACTCACACACACGTAGCAACCAGCTGTGGTAAAAATAAGCCAGCACCCTGTGCAACCAGTGATTCCTGTTAAAAGTGTTCACTTTTGGCTCCGTTGCTCAAGCATCCTTTAGCCATTACGTCCAAGTGGTTTGAGACATCCAAAGGAAGCGAGTCAGGGTGCTCCTGTGTCAGAGAAACTTGTCCAGTTGACCTGAGTTTGTTCAGAGGGCACATGTCTCTCATCTCTGTAGATCTGCCCATTCTATAAGGGCAAAAAATGGATGAGATTTGATGTCTTCAACACCAGCAACGCCAGCACCAAGACGCTCCGCAGGATTAAACTGCAAAAGCTTGACATAAAAGAAAAATACACATGATTCAGTGAGTAAGAACAAAAACAACTGCTTAAAAGTTCCAGAAAGGTCTAAGGTAAGGGACATCCTACCGTTTTCCTGCTCTATGAATTACTTTCAAGAGTGCAAAAGCATACTTGAAATTCCTAAAATCCAGTAAATGGAAGAAGACTCTCCTTTCCTTGAGTCTCAGTCTTACAGTCTTCAGAGACTACTGATCACAGCATGGAATTCCCTGAAGCACTGCACACTGGGACTTCATTTTAAGTGTAACCTCATTTTAAAAAGAGACAGCAGCAGCCAGAGCCTGCATCAGTAGAACTCTGGACGCTACGCTTGCTTCATGTTAACCTTTGCTCACACACTGTGTTATGGCTACATCAGGGATAGTGGTCTGTAACTTTCCGTTTCATAAACTGTGAGTTGGTCCTAAAATATCAGGATAACATAGCCAGCTCTCCATTTCCTAAAAAAAAAAAAAAAGTTTTAAAGAGTCCTACAAATGGCCTAAAACTGAAAAATCAAAACCCCAGTGAAAGAAACAAAACAGCGTAATGGCTTCATGGAAATTTCCTGAAATTCAGCACCTCGTTTGCTTTTTAGTTGTACATCACATGCTGAATTCATGTGAAAAGGAAATCACACTATTTACATCTGTTTAAAGATACCAATCCATATAAAAGGGAATGCAAAGGTAAACTCCAAAGAGACTAATAAAGACACACAAACATATTTTGCGGTTTTCAAGAACTGTTTATACTCTATTCAATTACAGCCAGTACAAAGGCACGATCTCTTGCTTGCTTTTTCTGCAACAGCTAATAGGATAACTTCTCCCAATTGTCACTTGGAAAAATGTGTATTCGTATCTTGATGCAGTCAACATCTAAGCGAGTCTACATCCATAAACATAGGAATTTACACATTTTAAGATGGCTCTGGTATTTGCAGTCATAGTGTCACACAGTAAAAGTAGCTTGCTGACAGTGAATGGTGCTGCTCTAGTATCTCCCAGAAGCCAGCACACAGATGCAGCCAAGGTGTCTCTGCCTTCCCTGGAACTACAGGCAGCACCGGCACAGGGAAACCAAGCATGGTCACTTATTTTCTGGAGTTTGTCCTTCCAGAAGAACTTTAATCTTAGAAAACAAATGTAAACTGAAACAGATACCTATTGAAAAGTCATGTTGCAGACTTTGTTGGTAGTAGAACTTGAAGGTTCCTGAAAAAAACCCTGAGTGCCAAATACCAAACCAACATCAAAAAACAACTTTGTCTTTCAGCAGAAATAAACAGATTTCTGTTTTTCAGATGCTGGCTAAATGAAGAAGGTGTTTATAATGAAGTCATCTGGACTGGAAGCCACAGCAGGAGACAACGCCTGACACAATTTTCTGTATAGCCAAACACTGATCCTGGAGAGTTACTCTGTGATGTTTTGACCTGTTTACCCTTGGCAGTGGGGGGAAGGAAAGTCGCAATGACAAATTGCTATCCATGCCAAGAGAGCTCTCTTCCTTTTCCTGACAAGGCTTCCTCAACAATGAATGGCAGCTTCCTTGGATAGTCACACAACAAAAATGTGATTTACTGCTTCATATAGCCGAACCTCCACCAGATAAGTCACCACCCTACACTAGACAGCTTGACCTAACAGGCACTGGGGAGACTGTTCTCTGAACAGACACGACCTTGTAACACAGCTGTGAGCAGCAGAAATACATTTGCCACTTAAACCCACCAGTGGTAAAAGAGACATTCTTTGGCATATGTGAAAATAGGCAATACATTAGGCAACAGCAAAAAACAATCCTACACTGGCAGGGACACGTGGACTGGATGACTTCATTTGTCTTCTAGCCTTAATGGGAGGAATTCCCTTCACTAAATGTAATTTTGCTTTCCCTCAGCCATTTGTCTCTTATAGCATCTGTGGGTGAGGGTAAAAATTTGCTACCATCCAACTACATAAATGCAGATTATATAAAAATTGGATTTTTCTTCAGTCATTTCCCTTTCTACCTTTGCCAGAAATACACAGACAAGTGCCTTCACCTTCAGTGACTTCATGTCACTTAATCAAAATAGGTGATGTCCAAACATACAGTTCCATTTCCACTAATCATTGCACAGTAACAGCACAGAAATCAATCTGTCACTGCATCTTTTCACTCACTGAATTTTCAAAATCTGTTTCCTTTGTTTTCTTCAAGACCTACTTTGTCCACTCTGCTCTGTTCAAAACTACATCTAAGTGATGCCATTATTTATACATCCTCTAGCAAGATCCTCTCCAAAGCTGAACAGCACAGTTCACATACATCACTTACTCTTCTCAAGTGGAACAGGTCAGATCTAGGCACCACTTCCACAGTTATGTCAAAATTAACTAGGAGAAAGATTGCATTAACTGAATTTCACGACCCTGTACAAGAAGTTCAGTCATAACTACCTAAAGCTAAGAGTAAACTAAAACCATCAAACAATACTTTTCCCATTAATTTAAAAATGGTGTATCAGTCTGGAAGCTTGTCTATATTTTACAGTTTTGCCTTTTGTCCAACCTACCAATTATCTTCTGACTACAAAAGTCATTGGATTCACCATTTAAAGTACTTTTCTTAACAAATGGCATCCAGAAGGTTTCCTGGAGGAGAGCTATAGACTTTCAACCACAGCGAGGTCCTAACTTCTAATCAGTGTGCTACAGGTTTCATAGTACTTTGAGCTATCTTCCTGAATTGGCATCAGCATTTTTTAGTTTAGCTCATTACAAATGTTTCCATGAACATTTAGGGCAGAATTCCTAAATGTTCATGCATCACCAGCAGGTGTTTCCAAAGCATTTGCCAAACTTGTTCTTTGAAGAAATGGCAAAGCACTTCGGTTTTCTACAAACACAGCCAGCAGCAGAAGTCAGTTTCCAGATGCAACAAGACAACTGGGCAAAATTCATCAGTGCTGACAAAAGAGCCATCCATGTTCCTATCAGCAGCTTTCTGGTTTTATATTTACTTCACCAGACCAAGTTAGGTAGGTAAGTATTTGTCCCATCCACACATGTACGTAGAGAAAACAAATTCTCCCCTCACCTACCTGCTGAATCAGCGATCTGGCCTCCTTCGATACATGGTCTGGTATACTCAAAGAAGTGTGAGTGTTTATTCCTGATGGATGGCACTCAACCAGAGACTGGAGGAGAAAAGGAAAAAAGGAAAAAAAAAAAATCAAAGCAGGAAGGCATATTTATTAATTTCAAAACTGCAGTGTTGGATTATCTCCTAATATCCATGCAAATTTAACACACAAAGCCAAAATTCAGTGCTTCATTCCAGTATGAAGTATTGGTTCTGGGAGGAATGTCTACGGGTGCTGACAACCTCCCTCAGATGCAGCTTTAGAACATTTACATCTTAAAGCTTCTGTTTTATTGCCCAAATTTGAAGAGCCTAGGAATTTGGTGAACTTTGCTTTCTTCATGCAGAGCTGTCAACCAATCACCAGTTTGATTTGGCCGAGTACTCTCTGTCTCAAAATACTGAATTAATGTGTAACAGCAACATATGGCTTCTACACAGTCCCAGGAAATAATACCAAAACTACTAGGGCAAAAGTTCTGTACAAGTACAGATGGAATGTTAGAAAACTTGAATTTCACTGTAGTTAAGAAGGCAGCATAGTTTTGGTTATTTTTTTCAGTCCTTAGTTTGGTATAGCTTTATTAAGTTGTTCTGCTGAAGGCTGAGCATTTTGTTTCTCTGTTTCTCTGTTTTGTTTCTCTGCTCCAATGCAGACTAAGCAAACTGGGAATGCTAGGGTTGGCGAAGCTCATCTGAGAAAGACAATCAAGGGAATCACATCTGGGCACACCACTTGTGAGAAACTACTGGCCAAGAAGTCACTTTTATCGAGTCACTTGCCCCTAGCCCTACCTTCCCAGTGAGGAGTTCAAACAGAATGGCACCCAGGCTCCACCAGTCACAGGCTTCTGTCTCTTCTAGGATAGCACCAACCTCTAAACATGAGACATTTCAATTAATATTAAAAAGGTCAGTTACACCTTCAAAATTAACATATATTTACAAGGTGACTGTTTAATGCTGACAGAACATATACTAAATACCACAGAGCTTTCATTATGCCTGCAATTTAGTTAGCCCTTTAGCCACCTACAGATTGCATTGTTCAAGCACAGCAACACCATACATTTCATGCATAATTTGTCTTTTCCATGCATACATAGGCACTTTCAAGACTTGCAGGCATTACAGTTACAATTCTTCTATACTGGACAACACTGGACAGCGATAGACAGTAAAGCAAAACGTATTTAGAGAATTTACCCTGGCCAGAAGAGCTGGACAGACCAGAGTGGCCTAAAACATCCATAAAAGCAGCACAAGGGAGGGTGCAGTAGTCTACTGCATGCCTTAGTTTCGCCTTTGAGGGCAGGATTTGCCTCATGGCTAACCCACAGCCTTTGCTGGGATCACCATGGGAGGCTTTTCACAAAGGTCTCATATAGAGATATCAAATCTACTTCCCACAGCATGACCACAGCCAATAACTGTGTATTGCTACAGCCCAGCCCAAACTGTACATTGGTATGAAAAGTTGTTTCCCCTTGCATCCAACCCAACACTGCTATTGCTGCACAGGCATAAGGGAGAGCAGAGATGGGAGACGGGAGTGACGGTCCCTGGCCATACACACAAACGTATTCAGTAGCATGATGCATGCAGAAAACTTGGCCTTCACTGACTCAGGCTTTAAACTACAAAAAATTATTAAATACAAACACACCACACTGTCTGCTCTAAAACAGGCAAAAAACCAGATTGCAATGAAGATTAAATCTTCATTTTGACTGTCAAAAAAATGCAGAAGCTGCACTAAAATAGCTTTGGTGGCAAAAGCCACACCAGCTCTCCAGCAGAGGACAACAATTAGCATACAGTCACATAGCTGTTGCTGTGAAAAGCAGTGCAGCATGGGCGGAAAAATCCTGCTCATCATTTTACAGAGCTTAGCAATGAGCATGGCCAAGGAGAGCTCCAGATGAGTCCCAGCCCAGGGTCAGGGAGAGGGAGGCGTCACCCCAGAGCTCCCCAGAGGCAGGGAAGCACAGCCACGCTGAGCTCAGGGATGTGCAGAGGGCTGCCCCTCGGGCAGCTGCCGCACAAGCTGGAAGAGGCTCAGCACCTCACAGAACTAAGCTGAGGCAAGAGCAACAAGGAAGGATGGCTCAGACATTGTTTCTTGAGGTAGCACATCCCTCACATTGAAAAGTTTACTACACTTAATGGCCTTGGAATGACCGATACATCACTATAAGGGTGCCACACATGAGGATTTATTCCACTTCTTACAGATTAATACTCCTATCAGCACCAAGAAACTTCTACAAAGATGTAACGGCAACCACATGAGGAACTGTATCAGCATAATTACATGCATTTTTAAAATGTTTTAAGATCTCATGCAAGCACCCAGATGAAGCTGAAATTACAGTAAATTGAGAGAATTTGTGTAAAACCCAGAATTTATTCTTGCAATTTAATTTTAAAGCCCTTCTGAAGGGCAGACCTTCTAGGTAACTGTCCTTTAAAAAAAGAAAAACAAAAAACCCCAAAGTTGGGCCTTTCCACACAAACCAGCTGGTGAAAGGATTTCACAGCATTTCTAGGGAAACCTACTAAATGGAAATGCATTTTCAGTTCAAAGGAGCTTTCTTCCCAACAAATTTTTATTTTTAAATTAAATTACACACTTATTACAGAATAAGGACAGCAAAGCCAAGAATTAATAAGATTGACTACTTCATGCTCAGTTCCTATACTACCATTAACTATCCCATATTGACACACCTTAAATTTTACAATATTGCCACAGAAGGAAATAAACCACTCTTCCCAAAGACGTTCAGTGGGAATGGGCGTCGTGAGTTACAGCCCGACAGAAAAAAAAAATTACCTAAATGTGAAAAATATACATCATTCAGAGCACAGGGGAAAGAAATTCTACAAAAAAAAAAAAAATTCACAGTTTTGGTATTATTTCCTTTAATGCTGGCAATTAGAGATGCTGATCCAATTCTCTGAAGAACCAAAGTTACGCAGCCTTCTTTCACAGAACTGTTCATTACAGGAAGCAGCACTGATGAAGAAAATGGACATATATAGAGTAAGAGTCAAAAAGTAAACCAGAGTCCACTTCCTCAAAATCCAAGCTCATCTTTTCAATTGTAAGAACACTTTCAATATATGCCAAGCCAAAACAAATGTCATTGCAGCTCTCTGACAAGAGCAGCACTGAACTCTTCCATCCAATTTTGGCCATGACCAAAATGACACAAGTGGAATAAATTAAGAACAGTCAAGTAACACAGATCTCTCCCAGGGCTGAAGGGCTCTGCCTAGGTTCTCATGCACAAGCAGAAACTGCATGACAAGTCATCTGAACCAAAACAGAACAGAAAATGGAAAACTCAGCTGAGGGCAACACCTGAGTCCCCTTTTTTACAGAAACTAAATTTTAGCTCAACTTTTTTCCTATTATGCAATGTCTGCTTTCCTGCTGCTTTCCCTAGGTTCCAAAGTTTCCTTATTTCAGGTTAAAATAGACATTTTCCTTAACAAAAAAAAAAAAAACCAAAAAAAAACAACACTGTGTATACTACAAATAAACATGTGTTGTTTACATTTCCTTACTTCAAGCAAGTCACGTGACTTCTGATGCAATGCTGCACCATAATAAGTCCAGGATACCACATCAATATTACTGCATTTTATCTTGACTAACCATCATGGGAAAATTTAGAAACTGTAGATTATGAAGTGCTTCTGAGGGACACAGAGTAGCTGGCTAATGTAATATACCACACAAGGCATATGCTTTTTTTAAAGCTTCAATATTGCAGTAAATCTGAACTACAATATCTGCCTTCACTAAGAAAACATTTTCATCCCAATCCATCAGCAAAGTAATTTAGACAATATATGGTAGTGACACATAGGCTTAAGTGAATAACATGGGGATATTTTTGCCAAATCTTTCCATAAATCTTGAAATCAAGGACCTTACCTGGATTTGTACAAAAATAAACTTGTGCACACATGTACATGGTGTTGGTGCTTCTAGGACTGACAGAACAACATTTGCAGAAAAAAACCATTCATATCATCCTCAAATAGAAAATCAGAGAAATAATAAAGTAGGGTGAAAAAAAGTCAATAGCTCTTCCAACTTTACTGCAATTTCATTAAAGGGAGAGCTTTCCTCTTTCTTCCTTCCCGAAGCATGGCCATGACATCCAGCACCAAGCAGCACAAGACAACAGCAATGCTGAATTCCCGCACAAAGCAATTCCAACAGCAGCCGCTGGGATAACTGAAGGGAAGGAGATTTGTAAAATGCTATCAGCTTTAGACACAGACAGATGGTGCAGGTAAACACCTTCACTACCCTGCACTGTCCTCCTTCCAGAGCAGCTGGTCTCAACCGAAAGGCCATTTCTTTATGGTTTCCATACTTATCTCAATATTTGCATTATACACAGCAATACCTTACTTCCTGATAAGGGAGACATAGCTGGCAACACTCTGTATTTTAAACAGACGTGCCAGTTCTGAAGTAAAAAGCAAAACTTCACCTCTCCTGAACACACATTCTCAATCAAGCTATCGATGGCAAACCAAGGCTTATTTTCTCATTCTTTCTACAGCACCTTAACTTGAAATATACCTTTCATGCTGAAGGATTTCAAAGGCTTTTACTACCACACCTGCCACATTTTCTTCCAGAAACAGCTTCCTCCAGGGCTGACAATAATGCCTCATGACCAGCACACACCAACAGTAGTTAACATGGAAGAAGCCAGGCTTACAGAAGGCCTTACACATTCACTGCGCAACTCAGGCCAGATGGCTTGTGAATCACCAAGAACAAAAACTTACTCAATAATTTTGCAGGACAAACTGTAATATCAAAAAAAAAAATGCATCTCCAGTCAGCTCACAGGAAAACTGGCCCTAGGTGGATGCAGTCCTTCCCCAGACACCTAGGAGTCAGGGAAGGCTTTGCACTGGGATGGTTTCTCGGAATTAAGAAAGCTGGATTGATAAGGATTTCAAAACCTGAGGAGGCCCTTTCCCTTACCCCATACTCTAAGCAGAAACAGCATACTCTCAAGTATCATTTCTGCACTGATAAGAAAATAAGGAGACACATCTGAACTACCATCAGGTGTCTGAAACTGTTCATGAGGAATTGGACTTGTTCAACATCCTGAAAAGAAACACAGTGTTTTCCCCTTCTGTGGTCATTAAAATAAACATTGCATGAAAAACCATTAGAGACACTGGAAATTCTATTTACCTTACACTCATTTAATTTTAAAAGATTACTGTTTTATCATATTTTGATATCTATATATGTAAAGAAACATTTGCAGAGAATCAAATAAAATAACTCCAACCTAATTTCCCTCTCATCAGACTCAGTCAGCCAAGATACCATAAGATACAGTCACTAAATAAAACATCCCACAAGCAATCTGGCCATAATGCTTTGCCTAAAATGCTTCAGCGATTTATAAAGCACAGTATTGAACCATCTATATTTAAGTATAAGAAGTTTATCATGGTCTTTAAACAATAAAGTAGTGAGGCAAGTCCAATGAACATCTGCTAAGATCAAATGGGGTATGAAAATAGGAAGTTTCATTTAAAAGTTATTCAAAAACATATGAGCATCTATGTTCCTCTTTGGGAAAAAAAAAAAAAAAAAGAAATAATAATAGAGGGAACTGTGTTCTTTCTTTCTTTTAGCAGCCCAAGATGGAATCAAAACTTCCTCTAAAATAATCATCTGACAAAAGAGAAAAAGTTTTATTACCGTTCTCTTATCAAAACAAAGCAAACAATAATTAACCTCATAGCTAGCTCCATTTATTTTCACAAGGCATCTTGTACACTATCTTCAAGTTTTAGTCCCATCTGTAATATTAATACTAATAATAATAGAAATAAATAAACACAGGTAAAGCACAGTTTCTTCTGGAGTTAACAACTGGCTTTTATGACAGCCAGACTAAAACATCAGATTTTTACAAATCAACAGCTTGGGTACATCTTACTGCTTATTCTAGTTAGAGAGTCTAAGAAAAACCACAAGACCATGTACTTCACCTGAAACATGTAGTGTACTTACAACAAGCCTGAGTGCAAATGAGATCAGATTTTTTTCAGAAAATACCTGATGCTCTCCCCAAACCTACGCTTTCAATTACCTACTCCAAGTTCATGACATTTTGCTATTCTGGAAGCAGTCAGTTGTCATTGTTTTCTGTGGGACACCCAGGTGTCTTTAGAGAGCTGTCCCTCTCCAAATGGTTGCTGTAAAACTGTTACTCCCAGCCTCACAAGAATCAGTACTTTTTCTGCACCTCCAGACCTTACTCACACCAGCCATGTCTTTTTCATGTTAATGTTTAATCCTGTTTCCTGTTGCCAGGGCTTTTCAAATCAAGCTAGCCCATCCTTCTGATTTTGATACCCAAAGCTCCTTCACCTATCCAGATTTTTTCTTTTCTTTTTAGGATAATCCTGAGACATTAATGTCACACAAAAATCTAGGACAGAGTCAGAGACAAAAAACAGGAAGTCCAGTCTTACACTATAACCATGAAACCAGCCCACCCCTCGACACCTCTCAGGGTCAATGGCACTTTAATCTACCACAGTTATTTTGCTTCTTAAACAATCTACTCAAATTAAATTACTATAATACAGAATAGCAGATTTAATGAGTGCCTGCAAACTCCTACTGAAAAACACATACACAAATAACATGCAGGTTTTCCAGCATCAAATGTCTATTTGGTAAACACAGGCAAATAATCTTTTTCCTTATCCAGTAAATAAAAATTATAGCATGCAGGCTAATAATATCAACTAGCAATTTTTATTTTCATGCCATACATTTTAGGTGATCAGCTGCACTTTGCATCTGTATTTTCAATTGTTTAAGAGCAGAAATGTCATCTTCATTTGGGAGTACAAAAATCCGGTTGCACATTGAAACATTTTTGTCTTTTTTTTTGGAACAAAATCCCTTACACACAAAGCCTTCTTTTTTCTTAGGTTTTGCACTGTGCACAAGTAACAGCAGGTTACATAAAACCAAATTTACCATATATTTATGTGTAGGCTTCTGCGAAGGCTAGTTTGTGTAAATAAGGCTTGATTATAGCACACAGCTTATGAAAGCATCAGAATAATACGATGCATTACTGATGGCCAGTTTCCTACTTACATTTTCTATGAAGCTAAGCTCTCTTTGGCTTTAGGATCTCAAGCAGCAAATCTCCAGTTTTTAGTAAACACAGTCTGGTGAAAACTTGTTGTTTAAACAAGACAGAAAAAAGACTCTAAAGGCAGCCCAGTTCTGAAACCTCGCCCTCCAAAAATACTACAGGGATGCAACAGAAAGCATCCCTGCTGCTGGAACAAGAACTCAGGGAGTGTAAATAAAACATCTCATTCACACATCAGATTTACACAAGATGTCAGACCAGCGAGCTGCTTCTTCAACATGACACTTCACAGGTTAGTCTGCAAAAGTACCTTAAAGATTTCTCTTCAAGAGAAAATCCTCAAATCTATTTTAGCCGAAGACAGCCTTGACTAGGCTATGGCTGTAGACAGTTGTGTCTTTCTCACAGGTAGTAAGCATACAGAGAAGGGTATTTTTTTAAAAAAGTTACCAATTTGATTTTAAAAATTGTGACTGTCAAGAATGGAATACAATTATTACTGTATTTAAAAGTTAACAACTCTTTATATTTAAGATCACAATGTTGGCAAAACCAATACTTAAAATAACAGAAGGTGATAATTTGCATTTCAAAATTCATCTATCTTGCTTTTCCCTCAATTAGACCAAAACATGTTGATTCACAGGTTTGTGTGTGTGTATGTTTCTTTTTCAAACTTATTTATAGAGCAGAATAATGGCCCCCCTGCTAGGCTGGCATTTGCTCAAGTTTCTGTCCATGTAAATTGAATCTGTTACTGGAATTTTCCCCCCTTCAGAATACCAAGGCACATTAACCAAGAGATAAAGAGATACATTGCTGATACTATCAGCCACCAGGCAGGTGGATAAAGCAAGGGATTTTTTGTTAGTTTTTGTGGGGATTTTTTTGACAAATATGTGATAAGAGTTCTCAGGGGGCAGGGAGAGCAAAGGGCTGTTTAAACAGAAGTGAATCATTCTCATCTGATCTGCTAATAACTTTGTATTCAGCCATCAGCTGCTCAGCACACTTTAAAATGTTCAGAAAACAAAATTACTATAAAGAGGAGGAAAGTTAAAGGAAACAAAACACATAAACCTCACAATAGTCACCTTAGCCATAGTAACACAGCAGAAATTCTCAGTGACAAGTGCTTAATTTCTTCTTTAAAAGCAAATAGGTTATTCTCAGCCAAAACCTCCACGGTTTTACTTGAAGTGGTGTTGAGTTTATATGGTATGATTTATAATCCAACGTTTCCCTTGTGACTGAGAAACAACATTTGACTTATCATAGGTGAACAGCAAAGATTTAGTTTGGCCATCAATCAAAGTATAGCACAGGCACTACTTTTAAGCATCTGCAGACAGCTTTGTTGGTGCCGGAGTTGGTTCAGCAGGAACTTTTGTTTTTTTAAATCGAGCAGAACTACACAGCATTAAAGAGTTACCCAGCCATACCAACAGATTCAACAGCACTCTAACACACCACGACTCTGAGCTTGCGAGCACGATTCTCGATGTGCAAATCATTACAAACGAGCCGCATCTTCCGCCTCCAGTTCTGAGGAGAAGTTCAGCAAACCAGGGGCAGCCAGCGCCACAGCGGCATCCATTAATGGTACAGCGCCACCTCCCGTCGGCAGCGCGGAAGTGCCGCTCCTGCAACAGATGCAGCCCTGCTCGCAACTCGTGCACGACGTAAAATGACAATTGCTATTTCATACAAAACTAATTCTACTGCTCGCAGGGAACGGCGTGCAGCTCTTTAAACTATTCCCCCTTCCCTCGTCTTTTTGACACTTCTGCATTTATAATGGTTGCAGTTGTGCTGTTATTTTATATATGCACTGCGTAATGTCTTTTTGACACGTGCAGTCAAATTGCCTCTCCACTTTTCGTAGGACAACAGGAGCTGAGCAAGTCCCTGAGCTTCACCAGGATCGCTCTTTCTGTACCAACACTGCCTTGCTTTACCTTAATGCAAGCTTACACTCTGGTGTACAGAAAGCCTAAACACAAATCCTGGACCCCGCAATCAAGTTCCACATCGGAGGACCTCTATTCTCCCTTGGCTCTGAAAAGCTTCCACACGAATACATCATTATCCTTAGCCCATCCAGCAATTAGCTTTCAATATATAATCTGTAGCATTTAGACTTCATGTTTTTCTTCAACAAATAAAACAACTTAAGATTTAAATACATCTTAATGCACTTCACTGCAAATAACTTTATAACTTACACTGTAGAAAAGCAACATCTGATACCTCATCAATTGAAAAGACACAACTGTTCCAAATACACATTTAAAATTTTCACATAACTCTGCAATATAAATTCCTACCTATTTTAAACTGAAGATATCCTGCAATCTGTTTAAATTTCACATTCATCCGCTCCTTTTTCTATCTCCAAAATTTGCTCCTCAAAAATCAATGCAGAAAAAGAACTGCAGCCCTAGAATCATCATTTGTTCTCAGTCTCCAACAGCAGATCCTAAAAAGCAATGTTTATTGATAGACACCTTCCCTTTCCTGCATGCTTTTAAAGAGTGCACTTATTTAAATACCAAATTGTTGAAAACAGGTAGCATACGAGTTATCATATCCAAATCTATTCTATCTCGAACTCTGTTAAAAACACACAGCAAGCTAAACACAAAATTTTCACAAGCCAAGTTTCATGGCATCCTTCAGCCAGGAGAGAAAAGGAGAAGGAAGGCTAACTACCCAGAGGCAGGGCAACACAGCATATAATCCTGAAAACACCAGGAAAATTTAAAACAAGATAAAGACTCACTTTGAGTCACTTATTTTAGACACTGTGTTTTATTATGGTATGAAATCATAAGACCTGATAAAATTTTGTGAAGATAATTGTTCACCTCTACAAAACTACAGCATTTTCCTCAGCAGAAATAAAACAAGTTGTGAGAAACACTTATATTAAACGGCAACCTAAAAATAATATTAAACCTCAAAACTTTTTCCTAGTATTGAACTAAAGCACAAATATAATTTCAAAATCCTTATTCCAAGAAGCAGCTTGAGGAGCAATGCTTTCATGATAAAGGGGTTCCAGGGACATGGTACACTCCTCAAAACGAAAAAAAAACATCATCCAAATGAAGCTTTTTTTCCCCCTGTAATATTGGAACCTAGAGAAAGCCTATTAATGTGATTATTTTTTTTAACATTGGTCGAAAGTTCTTAAGCCACATTTACCAGCAGCAGTAGTCCTCAGAAAGCTGCTTTAGACTCAACTACACACCATTATTGAATCATTCCTCATAACAGAATGGCACTTGACTCCAAAATATATTTTGTGCTGCTAAGGTATACCAAGTATTATTCTCCTACCTAAAAATTAACATGTAACAGCTACACTGAAGTACAAGCATGCCTTCAGAGAAATAACAATAAGGTCAAGAAATATGAAAGGCAAGAATCATAGAGCAGCACCAATTCATCCACCTTGAATATATCTAATATTTGCATTTGCAAATCTTCACCTTGCAGCTCACCAGTTGCAGACACACAAAGCAAATGCAGCCTGGGGTAGGACAGAGAGGGCAGAGAAGGGAGGGCAACTTCAGCAAGAAAAGCCTGGATGGATACCACACCTGTGCTGTGAGGTGGAAATAATGACAGTGTGGAAAACTTTATTCTTGCATTTGGGGACTTCTAAATATTATTTCAACTGCTCCCTAAACACTTAATTACTGCAGGAGTTGGCTGGTTGGGGCTTAGGGGGCAAAAAAAGCCTCTCTTTGGATCCTCATTAAAGTACAGAAAAATTAAGCTTTGACTTTCACAGCTCATTAATGATGACAGGGTGGGAAAAGGCTGCACTTCCATCTTTGCTACAACTCAACCGGGGAGTGCTTTGTTCGAGGATGGGTTAGGGAGGCAGGAAAACACCTCTCTCTAACAGGTTGTCACACGTGTTGGCGACCAGGACAACCATCTATTTAACAAACACAGTAATTGCTGGGATTCCCCAGTTATCTTGCTCTTGAATAAAAGTGGCATGAGGGTAGAACAAAGGTGTTGGATTTACTTTGATAGGTGAAAAGAATTATTTTCCGTAATACCTGCCCTTTTGACTTGCACCTGGGTAGAAAAGATTTTATTTTCTATGTATCTCAAGAAGCTGACATTCAAAGTTTGTTTAAACTCTACCACCTTTATTCACAGAGACAGTTCCTTACTGCATTTCACTTGCAAAACAAAAACACAGAAGAAACACCTGATGCCAAACTAAACTCAGAACTTCCATGGCTGGTAACTCTTATTCTAAATTTTTCTAAGCACATTTGCAGACTCTGAGCTTGAAGATTACCTGCATGCCAAGCTGCAATGCCTGGCCAGACCACGCACTCAGCAGAAAGTTATGCTGGCATTTCAAAGTCAGAATAAAATCACAGTAATTTCAACTCTAAACTATAAACTCTTAAATTTCAACTCTTAGTTTTTGTAAGTTAGCTATGAAATTTTTAAAATATGAAGCTGTACGTGAAACACCTGATTTTTGGCTGTCACTGCCAAAAATCACAGACCACTATATTAGCAGAAAATAAATTGGAAAAAGGAAAAGAGGGAGGGCTCAGTTTCAAGTGCCATCCTCGATATAAAAACCCAAGAGATACTGATTTTATCACCCTCATGATTGATGAAAGCAGTTCTAAGAAAAGAGCTCTCTAAACTATTTCAAAGCCCACTGTAGCTCATCAAAAATGTCAGAGGCATCTCTGAGCCTATTAGAGTTGTATTTTTCAAACCTCTGTGGTTCTCCGCCCGCCGCCCATGTCCTTTGCATGTATAAATTTTTGTATTTTTAAGGGTCTTAGTGCCACCTTTTCAATCTCACTTGCTCTTTTCAGTTACCAAGACGTACTCACACACAGGAAATAACTGGGAGTAAACAGAACATTCCTAACTTGCTTAAACAAGACATTCAGTACAATTACACGCTATGGAAATGACATAACAAACACCACCACAGCTCAACAATAAAGCAGTTATGAGCCCTGTAGCTTTTTAAGACATTAAGGAAAAGAAGCAAAGAAAACACAGATATTGCATGATCTCAAGCAGTATGCTACAGAGACTACATGAGAAAATGAAAGCTGCTAATCTACTTTCCAAGTGAAACATTGTAGGTGATTGCTCTAACCTGGGGCACAGTACATTCTCTCTATGGCATCGTTGTCACAGGAATCTTCAACCTCCCTCCACCTGCTAAAATACGTTAGCTGAATGTGTCCTAAAAACAAAACGACAGGAGAAATCAAAACATTTTTCCCTTCCATTTTCTGCAGAAGTGAACTGTAATTACTCCTTTTGTAGCTAAAAACAGTATCATTAAGAATAATGGCATCATTAAGTACTAGAAGCTATTACTGGGGGTGAATTTGCTGCACTGATAATGAAGCTCTAGACAGGAAATGAAGATACTAATTACAAGATAAAACGCCTACTCAGTTAATTGGAAGCAACAGCGAATAAAAAGAAATGCATTTGCAAAAGTTCCTGACCTCTATCATTCAATAAGATGTTGTTTGGGTTCAAATCGCGGCACACAATTCCTTCTCTATGTAAAGCATCAAGGGCTACCACCATTTCAGCTGCCCATCTTTGAATGCAGTCCTCTGGGATATTAAACCTGGAGGTTAGCGCTAATCTTTCGTCGAGGTCCTGAAAAATTTGATGTATTTCCTTCTGCCCTGCTCCTGCTACTTTGTCTTCCTTCTTTGGTGCAGTCTTTTTACTTTCAGCTGCTGGTGACAAAGCCGAGCCTGTCTCCTCTTTCCCGCTGTCTTCAGTTTGATTGGAAAACAGCAACACTCCTTCATTTCTTAACACGTCTCTGTCCAAGCTAACCTCTTGAGCACCTGAGAGTGGGCTGGAAACACATGAACTTTTTTCTTTGCTTGTCACGTTCAAGGAGCAGGCTCCAAGCTCTTGAAACAGAGCCCCGTCTTCTGAACCACCTACCTCCTGGTCAGATGTAAAGAGGGTCCCAAGAGCTCCCTGAGTGACACTGCTTTGCTCATTTGCCTCCTTGTGGGCAGGATCAGCCACTTCTGGCACCACAGGATTTGGCTCTTGATCAAATGCTTTGCATGGCTCTGCAGAATTATTTAATTGCAAGACATCAGGTGTTTCTAACAACTTTACTTCTGACACGTCCCTGTCAGATTTCATAAACTTTGTTGGCCTTGACACGGCTGGCTCTTCTGTTTCATCAGACATGCCTGGTAAGTTTATTAGGAGATCAGGCCTTCCCTCATCAATGCTATTCACATCATCAAAAGCAGCATCCTTAAAGGAGATAACCGGCACAGAGTCATTTGAACCCCTGCTCACGGTGTCATGAGCTTTCACATCCATTTTGGTCTCCAGGGCATCCAAGTTTCTGTCATGATCTGGGACAGAAAACAACGGCTTTAAAGGCTCTGATTTCAGGTTATATAATTTTTCTCCAAACTCAAGCCCTAGGAGTTCACTAGTGCTATCTTTGCTGTCTATCCTGAAGAGCTCCATGGGGCTGTTCTTGGATCTAGTTAACGAGTCCAATATCCTAGTAGGGCTGGCTATTTCTGACTCGGCATCGTCGATGAACAGCTTTCGTTCCTGAGGTGCTGTCTGGGAGATGAAGCTGTCACTGCCAACAACACTGCACTTCCGCAAGGAACTCCTCTCTTTGGTATGCAGCCCTTCACTCTCTGCTTTAGCCACTGGCTCCTCATTTAGGGAGCCAGAGTCAATTTTTTCCTGCCCGTATTCATTGCACAACGTTAAATAACTAGTGGTGCACTCTTCCTCTGAGCTGGATGCCGAGTCCATCCATTTGGAACTCTCCTGGCCATCTTCCTGGTTGCTGCTGTCATCCTGAGAGCTTGGTGTCAGACTGCTCCTCAGTGGGACCACTTTCAGCATGCTCTCCCCATAGCTTTCTCTGGAATCGGTGCTGCTACCAGTTTCTTTAGGACTAGGTGTTGGTTGCTCCAGGTAAATTTTAGTTGAACTGGATGTTCTGGATTCAGGAATCTCAAAGCTTTCTTCAGGACTTCTGTTTAGGAACTTACTGACAAAAGACCACAGTTTCCCTCCTGAGAAAAAAAAAAAAAGAAAAAGAGAGGGGATCTCTTAATTTCACTCAAAATTGTATTTTTTTTTTTATGAAACAGGAAAATATCCTCACTGTCATATACACTATGTACATCATACCCTTATGCCCACAGAGTTATTTGGATCCACCACCTCAGCAGGAAATAATTGCAGGGACCACAACTTCCTTTTCACATAGATTTGTATTATTACATAAATATTTAAAGAGCTGCATCTGAGATTAAGCTGCTGGTTTTTGTTTTTAAACTTCAGTAAAGTCTCACTTCAGAGTGTGTCTCAAGCTACACAGTGTTCACTACTCTCCACCTGCTGTCTCAAAAGAAGCAAAAACTAGGGAAGATCAAATGGTTTAGTACCCATCACCACTTCTGCCTACACTGAATAATTCTGTATCACAGCTCTAAACTCATGAGCAACATTAGTGGAAATGGACTGAAAACTGAACAGCAAGTTCAGTAAGGGGAATTACCATATTAGCAGGATATTTTAAGGGTCTGTGTCTCTCTTTGAAGAAGTTGGGGTTTTTTAGTTAAATATTGATATATTTCTCCCATTAACTTTAGAATTCAAAAAAAGGTTTTATCCTTTGCTGCACCACACAAGGCTTTATCAATACTTTAAGTTACACAGGCAAACAGTTCCTTCACAGCATCTAAGAAAGTTATATCTCCAAAAATAACAGTTACATTTTAAAAATACAAACCAGGGCTCTTCATGTTTCCAAACGCTGCACATATTAAAAAAAGCTCTCCGATTTCAAAATGTCATTTTAGCAAAATAAATCAAGAAGTTACTGCTCCTCTTGTATGTGCCAAAGAATTTGGCTTAAAGCTAGAAAGTCTCCTTTGATAACTTAGGGAGAAATGCAATGTCAAGACATTTCAATTTAAAAGACTGTACAGAAATTCTGGAAAATGCAGGAGTTCTAACAAAATCTTTGTAAAAGAAAAAAAATAAGTATCCAGCCCACTGGGCATCTGCAAAGTTGGTGGGATTTTTGTTGGGGTTTTTTTACTTATTTGGATAAAACAGAGTTTTTTATTTTTCCAAAATACATTCTTTAATAGTTTGGGGTTATTTTAACACTCTCTTTATCAGGCAAAATTCCTTTAAAAAGTACAATAAAAGAAGAAAGTATTTATCATTGCCTAGGAACAGACTTTCTATACTCCCAGGTATTTCAAATAAAACTTATCAAAGACAGAAAAACCTTGACACGTTAAAAAATTAATTTGAATAATATAATGTGGCATTTTCCTGCCCTCCATCCCCATGGCTAAGACAAGACTTGTTTTTCAAGGGGAAAAAAATATCTCATTGGTTGTGGTGAAACTAAGTATATTAAAAATACTACGAGGGAATTCTAACAGCTTGAGTCCAATGGTAAAAATTACAATTTAGGTCTGTTAATTCACATGGTTTCTGCCATAAGCTACAAATGGATTTAAGCACCAGGTCAGGACGACCCTTGCCACTTTCTAGAATGTGATAAGAAAGGATGCCAGGTAAACAAACAGGAGCAAAGGGAAGCAATGCTCACAGAGAAAGGATCAAGAGCTGCTATACTGACCACCGTATGGCATAAGCACCTTAAATACTTACCTAGAGGTGTATCCAAAATATGCACCCCAGAGCGTGCCACGGCAGCACGGCACAGCCCCTGAGTCCCTCCCAGCAGAGCAGCAGCCCCTCAGCCCAGCGAGGCAGGGCAGTGCCTGATTCTGAGCCTGCCTGGGCACAGGTGACCCCAGGCCCTGTGTCGGTGACACGGAGGGCCCCGGCCCTGCCAGAGCTGCCTCACGAGCAAGATGTCACCCCTGTGAGAAGCAGGGAGCCCGTGCAAGCCCTTCAGGTGAGGCCACTCGCTTTAAACACGACACATCGCACAGCAGCTCAGCAAGGCAAAGGCAACCTGCCCTCTGAGCCCTGCAGCTTGCACAGCACTTCAGGATTACTGGTCTTCAGCTGATTTGGTGAAAATAACAGTTGTTCATCCCACAAGCACCAGTAGTTCTTTTCTCATGTTATAATTCTACATTTATTCGTATTTTCACTATAAAATCGCAGGGAGCTAAAACAACTGAAAAGAGAATGAGAAAGAGAGCGAGAACATACATAATTTTTATATATGTGTGAGAGTTTATCCTCTTTTTCACAATTTTATCCATAACAATTAATTTCCTTTAAAATTTCAATTGAATTACTTCAAGTACTGTAACAAAATAACTTTGCCCAGTTTATTAACTAGGCATGGAATTATTCAGGTCCATTTCATGCCAAACAATAAAATCTCATTTGACAACCAAGCCCTTACTGCATTTAATAAAACACATTATTTAATAAAAAAATTATGTAGTCTCCCCATCCCACCTGCATTAAGATAATTAGTACAAGCTAAATATTTTCATCTACATATTACTAGTGTTTATTACTTGTACTTCACAAATTTCTTATGAAAACACGAATCTCAGGTATCAAAGCCTGTTCACAGACCATGACCCATGGAGACTCATGTAAGATTTTTGGAGCTTTGGAAAGCGCCTGGCACAACACCACCTCAGCCTCCAGGCATGGCTTTAATGCAAATATGAGCACCATCAGTGCTTCCTCAGATGGAAGTAGTAAGAAAAGGTCTTTCTAACAGAGGCCTGCCTTGAGCTTTGACCCAAGGAGGCAGAAAGCTCAAACCTTCCTGTGATCTTTTGTCAGATCTTTTTTTCCTGTGTCATTACTGGACACCAGGTGTGCTTTTACATGTGACACCTGAACAGCTCTCACTGACCTAAATGTTTTGTACCCCTACGCTAAGATAAGAAGGGGCTGGGATGCCCAGTAATATGAAAAATGCAAGAATTATCCTTGCACAACTTAAGTTTTTCACCTATTGACATGTCAAGCTGCTCTCCGACAACTCCTGTCTTCTGCTCCCTCCACCTCACCTCATCCAAGATTTCATGTAGCCTCCATTAGATTTGGGCTTCTACTTGAAGTTTTGCTGCAGCTTAAGAAGGGAGAACCAAGAAAGGTTAAGAAAGGAAAAACAGACATGTTGGGATCAATACTTCAAAAATCCACAGAAAAATCATTGGAAGATTTGAGAGGTTCACTAAACATAAAAGTTGCAAAAGACAAAAAAAAAAACTGTTTGTTCTTACAGTGTTCAGATATTCACCACTGTCCACCTATGAAAACAGGGAGAACTGCAACAACTCATTTTCTTTTTGCAAATCTATTATCTTCGGTTTTCAAATAGAAGTTGCTCATTATTAACTACTTATATTTAGAAATCACAGTGGAAATTACTACTTACTGCAACTTCAACTTAAGAGTTAAACACAAGTAAACAACAAAAAAAATAAAATTATTATGTCCAAATATGTTAACACACAAATATTTCAAGACTGGCCTCCTGGTCAAGTAGAAATACATAAATAAATGCCATTCAGTAATTGTGTTCCATAGTGAAAAACAACAATTTTATTCCTTTTTGAAAACATCCAATCCAGGGTCAAACAAAAGTGATATTTGTATCTGCGTATGTAATTATGCCTTTATGAATGACATACTAATAATCTTTCCCCCTCTCCCCATGTGTTGTGTAAGATCAAGAAAACCCATTAGCAAGCCAGCTAATATAGTATCAGGAATCTATAAAAACTAAAATTACAGAAATCAATCCAAACAAGTAAGCTTCAGTCACTGTCAAATAGTCCAACAGACTAAATAACTATAAAAGCTACAGTATTAAGCTAAAGTTCATCAGTGCTTAATAAAATTTCAGAACTGTATTATTAACGTGACTAATTATTAAGTTTGTTTTCTTCTACCATGAACTGATTCTACAGCCAGTCTAGTTCAATCTTTCTGGTTTTATAAGCACATGAAAACCATCAAGTTCCACATTCTTCTGCAGTTATTCAATGAAAATTTTCTTATTAGCAGTGCCATACTTAACCATATTTCCAGCATTCTGGAGCTTATACTCCTGCTTCTAGAGGCAGAATCTAACAAGTTAGTGTCCAAAATAATCAACAGGAAATTCAGCATAAAGTGACCAAGTGATGAAGCTGACTAGGAATCTTTTATATTCTTTCAAACATTTCTGCAGCTTTTTCATTAATAGCACTTGACGCAGGAACATCAAAAAGAAAATATAGAGACTATACAGTATATACAACAGGATAAAATGAAACCTACCAGATCAGCAAATTTAGTCCCCTAAACATGTTTTTGTTCCAGCTGACAAGAAAAAATCATGACCAGTTGGATTTTTTCTCACCCAGTGCTCAGACACTTCCCATTTCAGCTTCACATCCTGAAAGACTGGTTGACTAAGGAGACATATTCCAAAATAAACCAATAGATTTTGCTAACTTGGCCCATGAGATTATTCCCAAGGATGAAGTACTGTAATTCTCACAGAACTGGAATGCAGCTAAGAATGCAGCAGTCACCGTATTTAGGAAATCCCAAACAAAGTCAAAGTGAACAATCCAGGCTTCCAAATAACTGTAATTTGATAGGGAAGAAAAACAGAGTACTGAAAGACGTGTGGTTGAATTATTCTCCAAAACTGGGCCCAACTCTCTAAATCACTGCATAAGAATTTGTATACGGCCAGAACTAGGTTTAGGACTACCAATCCTAAACCACGCACCTCATGAGAATTAATAGCCTTCCTTGCTGGAAAAGGAACAACTTCATGGTTTTCAAAGAATCACTGTCCTCCTTTTGAACAGAGACATGCCTACTGGTAAACTTCATCATGTTAATGCAATGGCTACACAAAATGAAGCTTGCACAGTTCCTAGGCCAAAAGCAAAGCAGACACACAGGCACTGCCACAGTACAATAATATTCCACAGCATCCCAGCCGCAGCTCCACATGAATGGGAAGCTGATCTCCTGCCTAATCTCTAGCATGACAGTAGTTACAAGCACCAGAGTCCTGGATCTGCAGTCGTGTATTTCCAGTGCTGCTTCAAAGTTTGCTAGTTTAGGCAAAGCTCCCACTTCCCAACGCACTCGGAGCAAAAGCTATTATTCCAAAGCAGCCTCCTGAAAAAGTCACTTGCCAAGGAGTGTATCACCTTTCCTACACTTTCTGATTGCTGTCAAATATTTACAGCTAGTATTATCTCCTCTCCTAACAACAAATCCCCAGCTTTGCAAGCCTGAGCGCTACCGTGGTGTTGTCTATCAACTGCTGCGTGCAGCAAGCCTCTTCAGCAGGAAGTTTCTTGAGTGCTCTCCAGATTGATAGGAACTCCAGCTTGTTTATGCTTAAAGAGATTTGACAGCTTCTAACAGCCACTTAAACTTTGATGTCCCATGGAAGCCCCCCAGCCTATTTTTGAAGCATCTGTTTCTAAAATTTCTCTAGTTAGTAGTGCCAGGAAGAAGCGAGGCCTTATTAACATCGGATTGGCTCTCTCCCACACTAGAACTTGCCAAGTGCCTTCCAACAAAGCTACAAGATAACTTTATGGACTTTTGCGCTTCTGATGATGCATTCTTGAAGCCTCTCACTGTGGCCAGGAGAAAAAGCTGTAAGAGAACCCAAGACCTCACTCACTGATTCTGAGCATGTAACACCGTCATGATTTACCAACCAACCAACCAAAGTCTTCTTCTTGAGTCTGTGGTCAAGCTTGCAGGGTTCCATACAAAACCCAATAGTGCTGCACTTAATAATACAGTTTAAATCTACTATGAACAGGAAACAGTGAGCAACTTAGCAGACACATATTGTCCATCCATAACATTAAAACCTCTGAATTTGGTGCAATACGAGCCACTGCCCATTTAAATTAATATTTTACCCTTCCAACTCTCAGCAGTGTAGCTAACATACCTAACATCATAAATCAGCACCACTTACAAATTTGACTGGCACAATCTTCTTTCTTATTGGAATGGAATTACTTAGAGTATGAATATTTAGAGCATTCATAAAGTCATGAAATAAAATTTCAAGAGACTATTACTTAAAAAGTTCTCTTAGAAATTTTTATCCTTTCCCAACATTAACCACAAGCACCTTCTCTATTTATATCTGGCCTGAGATGGACAAAATTTTAAGATAGGCTTGTCTATAGGGATTCCTGGTATTAGTATCCTTCTAATTTAAAGGATGAGTACTACCAACATAAGACTGATCTGATCAAGACCATCATCAGTGGGGTGAGCAAGACTCGTCTCTGCATATAGTGCAGCATAACTTTAGCCCTGTTTTTATTTATCCTTTATTCACGCAGAGTTAGAAGCCTTTCTCCTGAATCACCTTCCAGCATCAGTCTCATAGCAGGGTGAGGTGCACCGGCCATTGCCCCAGTCAGGGATTTGGGATCAGGCCCTACACCTGCAATACACTTATTGTATACATTCTCAGGCAATTTACTGATCATCGTGTACCCCACCTATCTCTCTTTACAACAGAATATATCACTCTTCCTCTCCCTTTGCCTGTTCTGAGCCCAGACGGCAGGTTCATGAAAATGAAAGAGCTCTGATCATGCAATGTCTCTATTTTTCTCACAGTTATCACAATAAAATTAACACTTCCAGGAGATCATCTTGTCAACTGCTCACATTAGGCCTTCCTTAAAATTTTTGTTCTTACATCTGACCACTTCTCCCACAAAATTCCACTTCTACTCCACTAACTTTTCTATCTGTCTTGAGGAAGAACATTCTTCCTAAAGAGAAGAGCAAAACTGTAGGACTTCAGAAACTGCAGAAATATTAGGAAGAGTTCTTTTAATTATGTAATTATGCTAGCCTTAAGGGCAATTGGTATCTGTCAAGGGTTGTGGGTGGGGTTTTTTGTTTGTTTTGGGGTTTCTTTGGTTGTGGGTTTTTAAAAATACTTTTTCTCTGAGCAAAATGTACCAGCTTATGTGGAAATTGCAGTTCAGGTGAGAATCTCCCAATTACCTTGTGTATTATTATACACACACCTCAAGAAAAGTAGCATTGTGCAGAGCAGCACTCTAAACTCCCAAGATCACCATCAGGCACCACTGTAATGTGAGGCTTTTCTTCATGCATCACTGCTCATAGCAAAACCAAGTCACAAATTGCAGAAGCAGTCATTCCTGTTGCAAAGCTAACTTTAACAAATTGTTCATGAAAAAGCCAAAATCTAAGTTATTAGGGAAAGAAAAGAAATAATATTCAATGTAATAAAATTATCTTCTCTATCAGTCAGCTTAGTTCCTTCACATCATCCATTCTGTCTGAGTTATTAACATTTCCTAAATAAAAGAACTATTAGCAATCCCAAAATTTATATTCTGCACTCATTCTAAACAAATACGGGTAATTACATTTAGGGAATATTTAAATCCAGGTGTTAGACAAAAAAATCAAAATGCAATTATTTTGTGCCACCTGTTCCCTCAACATTTAACAGGAATTTTATAAATAGTTTGAAGGCAAAACTCTGTGGTTCTGCTTTGAACTCCTGTGTGATGCCACTAGCTATTTTCTGAAAAATCCAGATCAGTGCAATATTAACCAAAAGGAAAATGTTCATGGTTTTTAGCAGAGCTATTAAATCTGGTGCAAATACTTGTCATTTTAACTAGAAGATGCTAAAAAGATTTACTCGTCAAAGTTTACGAAGTAGCCAGGCTTTATCTGTGAGAGATAACTGTAAATAATGCAGACAGTTGTTGCAGTCAAAGCACTCCCTCTCCTGTAGAAAATAAACAGTTGGAAGCTTTCAATAGTGCTACAATTCAAGTAACCCATCACGATTTCAGGCTATTTGAAGCAAGAGTCAGATCCACCGCAGAAGGAGAGGGGAAAAAGGGGGGAGGGACAGAGGAATGGAGTGGGGTGTCTTACATGACACCTCTCTGGCACACTAAAAATATTTTAACTGGATGTATGAGAGATTAATTTGACAATGAAGTGCACCATTGATTAAAACTGAAAACCTTTGACTCTTTTCAACAACATGCTTAAATGAGAGACAAACCTTCTGCATGCTGCAGCACGAGGAAGACAGACTCCTCGGAGATGATGTACTTGTGCAGACACACCATGTTGGGCACGCAGCGGGGGATGATGGTCGTTCTGCTCCTGCTGCACTCACTACTTTTCCTTAGACCCTGACAGAGAACAAAAAGGTCAGTTGTACCCTCAGTTGCCTTTGGAGCCTGCTGTGCTCTGTGTTTATCAACCAAACTAATCTATCCGAGTTACTCTGGGCTTCAGAGAAACCACTCATCTGCTGCTCTATGCCCCTCGGTCCCCCGAGGCTGTGCTGATGGCATCTGGCGCGTTTCCAGAGAACAGAAGATGGCACAAAGCTGCCATTAAAATCAATTACATGGGTCAATGTTTTTATTAGAATCTCTCTCAAACTAAGTCATCAGGATGACACTCAGTTATTTCCCTGTGACCTTTTTTTAAAATTTTATTTTTGCGTGTGACCAAAAGACACTATTAAAAAAATTCAATTCAAGTCCTAAAGAAAAAAGAATGCCTTAGCCTCACAGGTAATCCTCACATTTCCATTTTACTTTACTAAAGACAGCAACAACCTCAATAAAAAGGAAAGGAAAGGATTAGTCTCCTTGAGAGGCAATGATTTTTGGGAGGTAGCACAGGGATGAAGTTGCCAGAAGTGAAAAAATTGATGTGGGAGGGTGGACGGGAGGGGAGAGAGAAAGAGGAAAAAAATTATGTCAATAGTGTGACCTATTACAATATTGATAAACATAGGCAGTTACATGGGAAATTCAATGTTACCCTATCTGCCAGTAGATAATGTGTGGGTCTAATATACAATATTCACAAATGAACCTTTCTGAGAAACAAAGAGGTTTGCTGTATCCTGCACATACAATTTCAAAGGCCAATGCGCAAAGTTAAGGTGGGTTGTAAGCCAGATCTGAAGCAAAGTTACAAAATGTTAACAAGTAATTAGAGCTTCATGTTTGGGACACAGCTTTTTTTTCCATCCTTCTTGCCATTAGCAGTGGAATTCATGTCAAGGGGAGCCTGAAGTAAAAGGCCACAAAAACAATACTCATAACTAAACTAATTCTCAGCATCACAGATGCTCTGAGCATACTGGGGTCTTGATCTGAACACTTTCTGAAACATAAAAAAGTAATGTGAAAAAATTTATTCTGACCAAATAACTGTTCATAAATGTAATTAGTTAAGTAACATTAAACTCAGTTATCTTGGACTACTGATGTAAAACATAAGGAAACAAATTTGAAGAAAACCAGTTGTACATTTCATCCAGAACCCACTTTGGCCAGTAGGATATTCTTCAGCTAAAGAAGACCAAACACAAAGTGCAGTGGATGTGCTTGGATCAAGGAGAATTTTCACCTTCATCAGAAGTCCTGAGCCACCAGGGCTTTACAGATGTTTTAAGCAGCCCATCAAATCTGTGATTCTTTACCAAAGCCTGCAAAGGACTTGGCCTCAATAACCAGAGGCAACTCAGGTGACTAAACCAGCACATCTGAGCACTAGGTATGCTACAGAGAAAGGAAAGGAATGCAACCAAATACTGACAAAAAGAATTCCAGGCCACTTAATATGTATTATCATAATAACAATATATTGCAGGGATACCTCTATAAATTACATACAAATTGATCTTTGTGTGGTGGTGCAATTTAGGAGGCCATATAATAAAAGATTATTAACAAATGACAAAAGATTTTACTCACCTTCAGTATAAAAGTCTGCTGTGTTCTAGTGTCCATTACAAGCAAAACCTAAACAAAAAGTATTCAGAGAAATATTTAAGATTCACATGTGTAAGCTAACAAAACATAGTTCTTAAATCTAATGTTGAATATTCTTACAAAGAAAGTGATATAAACAATGTAAAAATTAAACCCCTGCAGCATACAGACTTCATAACCAGTCTTTTTTTTAATGAAGAAATGACTGAGGATATAGATCTCTAAAATTAGGGTAACAACAAAAAAAAGAAGATTCATTTAGAGAGAAAAGTGTGGATGGGTTAGCTGCGGAGAGAAGAACATCTACAGCTGCAAAGAGCATCTCTGTTAGCAGTGCATCACTTCTACTGAAAGCACTTTAAACACAGCAATGAGAGAAGCACTAAATAGCAACCACACTCTCAGCAAGCTCCATTTGTTTATGTGCTGAAAACAAAACACAACAAAAAGATACATGTGTATATACATTTAGGAAACTGCATCTTTAGAAAGCTGGAACCCTCCACCTTCAAGTCACCCTGCTCAGGAATTAATTGTTTTCAAACTCTAGGAACACACACGTGCTTGAAAAGCACCAGCTGCAAGACAGCCACACAAGCAGCACAAGCACAATGTCAACCCTTCTCTAGGAACAAGAAATAAAAGTGTGCCCTCATTGTTTATTTACAGCAGACATTGTAAGCTTCCAGTATAAATATTCACATACAATTATACCAAAATATTTAGGCTGCAAAATCAAACTCCTAAAGGACTTCTTTCCCATGCCGGCACTGGGGTTACCAAACTCTGAGTTTAATAGACAAAATGCAGCAACTCCAAGTGAAGAGACAAGGTGCAGTAAAGACCAAGTCAGCTTGCATCCAAAAAGCCTTCTTGCAGAGGAACAACACGTCAGGAGCAACACGGCTTCATCAGGTGGCAGAAGGACAACACTGCGCACAGCCTCCCCTGCCTCCCTGCTGTGAGGGGCAGCAATGCAGCCACGCTTTGCTGTCTCTGCAAGGAAGAAACCTTTGCTCTTTGGGACGGTAGCATTCAAAACCTACTTCTCTCCCCACTGCATCTCAAACAAGAGAAGGAGAACTGAATTCCAATCATTTCTCTCTCTACGTATTTCACCAAAATAAATGAAGTCACAGACTCTTCCCTATCTCAAAGACCTCCTCTTTTACTATGTTTGCAGACAATTTTAAAAGCTTTTCTGTATCTTTGGGGGGAAAAAAAAAAAAAAAATCAACGAAGTTGGTGCCACTGAGATTTTTTTAACAACACAATGACACACAGCTTCCATGTCAAGGCCATGGTAAGGAAAGGCAAGTATCTCCAGACCACTGAGCTTGCCAAACAACTTTCTAGGCTTCTTATCTGGGGTTTCCAGAAACAGTGGAAAACAGCTCAATAAATAACAACTGTAAATCTGGTTTTGTTATCCCTGCTTAACCAAAAGGTATAAAACTAAAATTGAAAAAAAAACACAAACCAAAACCACACCAACCAACCAAAGAAAACCAAGAGAACAAGAGAAAAATAAAAGCCACTTTCAAAAGAAGATAGAAATGGTTTGGAAACATCTATGTGCTTACAATCACTCTCCCTCCTCTTCTGCTAAGTTTGTTTGCAACTAGACCCTGTTCACATTGAGGCAATAAATATGAGAACATATGTGATTTTTTTTTTTTCAAATGTGCCCTTTGACTGTCAATATCTCCCAAACAGGTGTTGGCTAAATGATTATAAATTGGCCTCTGGATACACCTCTTCAACTGAGCCGTACAGGACTGGCGATAATATAATTAGACCTAAAAACATCAGGCTGGTGAATGCTTTCCATCTGTTTGGCAATAATGTTTAGTTAACAATAGTCTTTAAAAGAAGCACCTTCAACTTCAGTTCTTAAAGTTATTTATAGGGCCATTCTTAACACACCAGCACTCTTGCTAACAAGAGCTTAAGCCACTTGGAAATTATTAGCCATACGGCTGTATATGAAAAGGAATGGCAGCATTTAACATCTGTATCTCTCCAGATTTACAAGCATCAACCTCATTTAAAGTCATTTCTTAATGAATAGCTCCATGGTCTGTATTAATATTATAGTTGCATGCACAAAGATCATAAGGAGCCAAACATTTTTTTAATACCAACAGTAGGCCAATCAGTAATGAAGCTGTCAGCATAAAGGACAGAATAATAGCTTCTTTAACCCTCAAACAGGATTTGTTCATTTGTAGAGTAGAAGACACCAATTTAAAAACTGCTCATGGGTTTGCTCACCTTTATCAAGACAAAAATCTAATTTGGTACTAATTTGATACAATTGTCTTTCCAATAAAAGGCTCCTAAAGCCATCTTTTATTCCATGATAAAACAACTGCTATAACTAAAACTGTCATGAAATAATTACCTTTGATAGCATACCTTATTGCACAAATACAATTAATGTATTCCTCCCTTTCATTTTTCACACTTGCTTATCAGCACTGTATTAGCATATGGTGCAACAGAAGAGATGACTGAGCCCTCGCCCCGTAAGTTGAGGTATAGAACCACAACCACTAACGCCAATAAAGCAGACAGCAGGTCCCTGTAGGGTAACTTCATCTGCTGTTATACTGCAACATCAACAGGAAAGCAGCAGCTACAGTTTTATACCCTCAATAACAACAACCGACATCCCCATGCCTTTGAGGTTAACCACCTAGATGGACTACCCAGTTCAACTAACCAGCTCCTTCCATACCTTCCCCGAGTGACTAACACCTCATTTACAGCTCCACTTCATTTTAGAGACAATTGTTTCTTTGTTGATTCAGTACCAACTTTTGGCAAGACTTTTTACCTCAAAAGGGACTCCAAGAAGACCAGGAAGAGCCTTGGAAGTAACTTTAGAAATTCATGTAGTGATGGTCCATTTGGCCCTGGCAGACCGCAGACTTTACATGGGCCCACCAAATCGAAAACTTGTTCCAAGGGAAAGCAGCCTGCATGCATTATTACAAAGTTGTGGTTTAACCAGATTCTCCCAAATAACTGAAGGACAACATGAATGGGCAAGTCACTATCAGAAAACTATTTCAGGATGGGGTAAGCCCAGGAAAGAGAGAGTCACAAGTATATTTGCTTGAGTTTTTATCACTCACCCAGAGAAGGGAAAGATCAGCAGCTCTCGGATGCACTACAAGGCTGCTGCAGAAGGGCACAACTGTACCCCTGCCACTGACCCAACTTACTCTCCTCACCTCATGCTTCATAGCCAGTTTATAGACAGCAGTGCACCAAGTCTCCTGTCTGCATTCCTTCACACTTCTCTCCCACTGCTAAAGCACTTCTGTAGCTCTAAGATTTCTTTCTAAAATGCAAAGTGACAAGTCCCCATCCTAACAGCACGATGGGACACAACAGGATTCTGCAGAGCATTCCCTAGGACAGAACTCTGTTATTCTCCAGAGCAGATCACACAGAGATGCTGCCATTAGACTAGGCTGCTTCTAGCTCACATAAGCTGAGAGAACCTCTTTCACCACGTAAGCTGTAATATTTAATATCTCCTAACAACGACCAGTCGGCTGTAACATCCAGCATCCTGTCTCAGAGACGAGGGAGAAGAAGGCACAGCAGGGCACTCCTGGGCACTGAGCAACTAGACTGTGACACAAAAGGAGACAAGGCAAAATCCTATTTGTAATACTAATGGACGAACAGAGCCAAGGTCCACGTATCACGCTGGCTCTTACGGCACTGTTGCTTACTCATTCTTTCTCTATTATTTTGCACTGATGACAACCTCAGCGTGGCCAAAAACACTGACACACAAATAGCAATTACCACAAATAAGTATCTAATGTAAATAAGCGTCTTCAGCAGCACAGACATCCTAATTTTGTACAAGCACTGGAGCTCTCAGGAACATCCCAAAAAACAAGTGAACACCGCAGCACCGCGTAACAGCATCTCAGTAAAATGCAGACAACAATACCCCCTCCATGATGCCAAATAGGATTTCTTACTTGTGAATTCTTTTTTTCTTTTCCTAAGTCAAGGGTTAATTCTGATGCTGACAGCAGCTACTTAAAAAAATTAGCTTCTTAGATTTGATTTACAGTGTATCCAACAGCTTAGAGGAAAATAAATTAAATTCAATTCAATATAGTAGGTACAATTAATTGGAGAAAAATAAAATAAAACCTGCCTGGTAAATAACCATAGTCTAGCTTTAAGAAAACAGTTAATTTTAAGATCCTTTAAATGCACAGAAATTAGCAAATGTTTCAGTATGCTAATTTTTTTTAATTAAAAGATATTTCTGCAGTAAAAGCTCTTTCATATGCACTACTGATTCTTCATCAAACGTTAAGTTTCCAACTTAACACCAGTATAGCCGGTGGCAGCCTGAAGGTTTACCATCTGCTGCCACCCAAAGTCACGGTGGCCACCTTCAGAACATATGCATCAAAGCCCTGAGATAAGAGACCGAAGGAATACTGCAGAAGTCAGCATAAGGGGGAGTGCAGACCCAGGGGCAGGCAACAGGCAAGTCACCAGGAAAAAAGAACATGGTGAACCAGCAGTCACCCCAGCCAGCACCCAGCCAAGGTCACGGGGGACAGCACTGGGAGAAGTAAGGGCTGCTCTAGACCGCGCTGCTCTCCTGCAGGCGGCTTTAACGCTAACGCACAAATCCTGTCACGCTGCAGACATTTGCTTCCCCAGTTCCCCTTCCTTTTCTCAGAATTTTTTTTCCCCCCCTCCCTTCTCCCCTGCCCAGCATCTCATACTGATTTTTTTCCTAGTCTCTGCTCTTTCAGGACATAGCACAGAACATACCCGTACTTTTTATTTACTGGAGCAGCTTTTAACACTAATCAAAACAAACACGTCAACACATTTGCTTACAAAAATGTGACTTTAACTTCACTAACACAAGTGAAAAATACCTCGTGCTTGATCAAAGAAAATGGAATAGGATCTCTTACTGCAGTACGAGACAGCAGAAGCGTTTCCAAGACAAACCACAGCTAAAGGATTACTTTAAAACCAGCTCCATTTTGTTATTAAATTGCTGCTCTACACTGAAAACACATCATGTAAAATTGTCACCAGTGGGCCACCTATTAACTCAAGTCCTTATGTGGCAAAAAAATATACCCTTATCATAGGATAGATACTCTAACAAAAGTCCTACAAACTATAATATGTATCAGATGATCACCTGTGATTGTTTTCTTGTGTTTACCCCGCCAGTTGGAAAAGCCCATAGTGACAGATGACAAGGAACAAGACAAGTCGTCCACCTGATCCCAGGCACGAGTATTTGGGACTGCAAGAAAACCTCAGCTGGGGCTGGAGCACAGCTGGGTGCTGCACACAGGACACAGCTGTGTTGATGGGCAGGAGCAGGGGTGCAATTCCTCCTGCTCTCCTCAGCTGTGCCGGCTGTCACAAGGCTACCAGGATTAAAAGATCTACTTAACACAGATTTATTCTTGTCACTTTTCAGATTACACCACCCGGACTCTCTCTCTCGTCTCCCTCTGTTGTTACAGAAAGAGATTACATTTGGCTAATATGTATGAAAAATGTGATTATTCCTTATCCTTGTACCTGTGCAATATGAATTATCTTCAGTTTGCAATTATTCCTCCTTTCAAATCATTATTCTAAGGAACTTACAGCCCGTATATTCTATGACTTGCAATAATAGCGTATTTATAAGACAAACGGTGCAGCTTTAAATAATGGAAATGCTAAGAAAGCAGCATATATTCAAATTCGAATTTTTAAATACTTTGATTTGGTTGGTAACAGAGAGGAAAGTCCATTTTCTTAAAGTAAACTAAAAACTGGCCAATAAATTACAAATGGTGAAATATTAACCTTGAAAATATATCTGGCAGGTTTTACTAGTGAAAGTATTCTACAATATGAAATGCCACTGGCATCCCAGAGTAATTGCTGGCACCAATTACCTACTAAGAAACTTAGTAACAGTTAGGAAAGTAAACTTACATAATTTTGGCTTAAAAGAAAATATCTCAATAATTTATTTATTTCTGAAGGCCAAAAGATACATATAGTGCAGTCTGCAGAAGAACATCCACAAATATAATTTCTTTTTTCTAAAGGCAAACGCAAAATTTGCATTACTCTACTAAATCTTGCTCAAGTCAAAAGCAATTTTAGTGAGACAAACAAGAAGGAAGCTAGAGAGAAACTAAGGGTTACAAAAACAAACACTCAGAAATGTTTAGATTTGTGTAAATGGAAAGATTTCAGGAAAACAAGTGGCAGGTGTTTGAGGGCAGGGAAAAAGCGACAGGACTTTTTCTAGCTGGCAGAGAGACTACGCTTTAAAGTTGAGCATGCTTTGTTACTTGGGGCTTGAAATCTGATGGTACCTTAGGAATAATCCCACAGCAGTAGGGAAAGGAAGGTAGTGAGCCAAGAAATCAGTTCCGACAATAACTCTGTAGTTGATTTGATTTTGTAGGACTTGGCAAGCCACTGAAGAAACTAAAAGGTTATGAAAACATAAAACCAGCTCTTAAAAGTTTATTTGTATGAATAGTTACTATTATTACTCAGTTTCAGATTTTCAACCTTTTTGCCACTGCTCTTTTCCATCATGCCCCATTTGCATGTACATTCCAGCTCCCTTTCCCCCACACCTCCTAGGCACACACAGCCACTCGTTCAAATCCATAAGATGATCTAAAGACGTTTGACAGGGTGCACCTGAGAGCCAGCAGAGACAAAACATCTGCTATGGTCAACTCAATCTCACAGCTGCAACAGTCTTTAATCTCGCCTCACAATAAAAGGCTGAATATTTAAGTTACTAACAAACATAACAGGACATAGTTAGCTATGTCTGTTATTCACGCACAACAACACACATGCTTCCATAAGAAGGACCTGCTCCTCCTACACCTCTGATTAAATTTCACTAGAACTAGCCATAACCTGTTTGAATTCAACTCTGGGTCTGCAGATTATGCATGTGAAGTTGACATATATTCTACATATTTCTGCTTTTTGGCACTTTCACTCATTAAGCGGACAAGTAGTAATTGCGCTTTATAAATAATTAATTAATATTATTTGGTTCTCCTGCCTATTTTTCAAGTCACTTCACCAAAACGTACAGCCACCAAAGTCAAGACTTCTCAGGACACACAAAAAAACCCTTATATTCACGATTAACAGAATTGCTTCCATTTTCTCAAAAACATTATCTATCTCAGAAATCCCCAAAATAATTTTAGCAAGGCCCTGACAAGACCACGTTATTTTATTAGGTTTCATAATAAAGCTTAACGAACAGTGTATTGAACAACAAGCTCAAATGTATGGACAGCTGTGGAAGAACTGAACACAGCCAGTGCCAATACTGACAGTGTGCCTTGATGGGGGACCAGGGGAGGGGATAGAAGAGACATAAAAGACAGCCATTGGTTACAGAGGCATAGTTATTACTTAATGCACTCTGCTTTCAAGATGAATCTTTAAATTGAATGAATCTAAATAACAGAGGGTTCTAAAGAATAAGAAATTGGGTTTGAAACAGCATTGTGAAGGTATCCAGCAGCACCATAACAAAGTCGTTTCTTTAGGGGCCGGTTGTAGCTTCAAAGGAAAGATTTGCCTAGGGCAGAAACTCAGCACAGAACCCGCAACCTTGATTTTTAATTAGGCAAATTTTGAAAGCAAAACTCTTTCCTATTCCAAAAAAGAAGTTTTCTACTTTAAGGTGAATGAGCTGATAAAATAATTGATCACTCGTAGTTGATGATAACAACAGCTACAATATTTAGGTATTTGTTTTCAATGCAGTACCTCTGGTAACATTAATAAGAGTTTTGCTGCCCAAACAGCAGCACCTCACATTCCACAACGTTTGCAGGACAAAAGCCACCTATACAATTAGATTACACCTCTATTTTCAGAAACCTACTTACAGGCAGGCTCTTCACCTATTAAATATATAAAATACCTGCAAACACCACCTCGTTAACTTTTGACACCATGAAGTGCGCAAACACAGCAGCAGCAGCAGAACTCAAAAAAAAGAGAATGGCTTCCTCAAGCAAAATGTAAGTCCTGTTTGGTCTACTGAAATAGTCAGATTTATACTACAGCCTTTGCATGAGTGCAAAAGCAGAAAGATGGGTGGCAAGGCAGATATGGGCATCCTTCCCTGAATTTTCACAATAACTTAAGGAGTTTAATAATGCTAAGATCTCTAACTCTCTCCGATTTAGCAGAAAAGTGTCAACGCAACAAGAATTACAGAGGTGACAAGGAAGGTGAAAGGGCAGACAGGGAAAGAAAGATTGCACACTGGGAATAAACTAGGCTAAGATTAAATATCTAATCATTCTGCCTAGTCTAAAATAGTTTGAAAAACCGAGAGTTTCAGGTAGCAACAAGCATTTTGTCTGTGAAAATGAAGCCAATTCAAAACACTTCAAGAGGCTTCAAAAGAAGAACAAAGAGTGACATTACTCTAAGGGAAAGCACTGAACCTTTCAGCATTTGAATGAGGGAAGGTTAACAGCTAGTTTTCTCGAGGCAGCACTGTAGTAGGCAGACACCACTCTGGGCTTCAACAGTGGGAGAACAAGTCTGCAAACCAACCAACACCATTTTTAAGTCAGTGTGTTTAAGCCAGTCTTGCACAGGGTTAGTCAAGCCAGCAGTTACAATGCCAGTGGCTCATTATTACCCCCACACCCATTTTCTGCTGAAACCAAAGCAGCTACCTTAGGGTTAGAATGGAAGATTATTTTCAGGCAAAACTCTGCACGGTGCTGAATCAGTTACAGCCTTGTGCCCAAAAGCATGGCATCTTCAATGCTGGCCCTGAAAATCAAAATCCATTTTCAGGAATAAGCACGCTATGTCATCTACTTGGCTCCAGCAAGGATACTTACACATTGCTCGGATTTCTCCATGATGTGAGCTTTAGGGCATATGGAAGCAGAGAAGGAGAGGCAAATGACAGTGATGGTGGGGAAGGAAGGAAGATGGTGCATTAAACCAAAGGCAGTGGCATCATCTCCAGCCCACAGACACACGTGCACACTTTTGCTTCATATTCACATGCATTTTGTACGCATTATAAAACCAAGTAAAATATTTTCTGGGCTTAGAGCAGGTTTTCATTTGCCTCACAACTTTACAAACACCTAGAAATACATGATCAAAAGCAGCATACTCAGAATAAGGCTAAGATGGTGACAAGAGAAACTAGAAGTAGGAACGCAGAGTACAAAGACACCTGAAAGAATCCAGCTCCCTTTTCTACACAATAATTAAACATGAACTCTGAGCCCTATGATACTATTTACTCAGGAGCATCCCAGCTGTATGCACAGGCCTGCTACTCCTTGCATACATCTCCAACTCTGAGAATCTTGTATTTTTGTCATCATTAGAACCCTGATTCTCCTCAACTCTGCTTCAAAGATCTGGACATGTTCAGCTCACAGTTGGGACACTTACTGAAACTGCTCAGAAAGAGCTAAGGAGATCTGGTATACCACCCAGGACTCCAAAAGCTTCATTCTGATCAAGCATCTTTTCCAGTAGCTGTTCATTAACATTACACAAGAATGGAGATACTGAAAAAGTCTTTCTTGATCCATTTCCAGCACTTCTGCAGGCTCACTCTGTCAGGATAACTCACAAAATCCATGCACACTGCATCCATTTAGTGGCTACTAATTTAGTTAGCACCTACTAACAGGTGCTACAGACAGGTGGTCTTTCCAACATGTCTCTCTGAGATGTATACAGAGTGGAACACAGGCTAAATTCCGTACTTACAGCTGAGGAAAGAAGATACAATGAATATGAAGTCAGAGCTTAGAAAACCTTGTGTGCTATAAAAACAACCATAATACCTAACGTATACAGCCCTCTGAGGAGAAGTTATCAACTTATGCGCACAATTACAGCGAAACAGGCAAAGAAAAACAAAAACCAGTCCCAATAGCTAGGTTCAGTCCAACAAGAAAAAGAAACCAAGAAATACAGACCTCACGGGATGAGCCACAGGTTTTTGATGCACGTTACAAATGCATAAATTGACCATGCATCAGTTGCTCATGCACAAACCAGGGACTACGTAAGGAACTATCAAAAGGCACAAGGGATTTGGCACAGCAAAAAGGAAACGAGCCGTTACAGTCTGCATTAGCCACTGTCACACTGCTGAATAATGCATCATCTTGAAAGTATTTGGTAAGGTGGTAACTAATCAGCATTATCAAAACAACCCAACAGTTCTTCTGGTCTGTTAATTAGGCTTGCAAAAAAATCCGTATGGTCCTTTACTGTTTACAGACGGATATTACCCTGGGATTTTGGAAGACATTATTTGCATGACTCAAAAATAAGCTTGGCTTCATTGCTGAATCTCTGTCTTGGCAAGGGATTTCAATTCCAAATTCTCAGGGAAGGAGAACAATCGTGTGTGTCTCCAGTTCCCATTTCAAGTAACAGTTCAAAAGTAAGAATTTCTACCCCTCTGTATTTCCAGTATCCACCAGATTGTTCAACTGAAAACATATCAACTTGTCCTTACCCCAGAACAGCAACCACGATTTCATTTTTGAAAAACAGGCCTCATCCTATTGAATGCTACCAAACATGTACCTTATCCTTTAGCTCAAATACATTTTGCATGACCTTACATGAATTGCTTAGATAAAAGCCTTTTTTTCTTCTACTTTTGTTATTTTAAAGTGCAGATGCATTTGAGTCATTTTCCCCTTTTGTTTCATATCCTTAAGATCCACAGCTTCAAAGACAAAATGTCAGCATGCAGTCGATTTATGACTGAATTCTTGAAGAGACACTGAAGAATTACCTTGTCAATCACCCCAAGGACTCTGAAGGTCTTCAGTTCCTCGGCAGGGCTCCTTAGGTTCCAAGAGGGCCTTGAACTTAGTGATCCTGGAGGCTAATGGAAGATATCAAAGATTATACATCAATCAGGGTGGTACTTGAAGGAAGACTGCCTGCTGAAGCAAATGCCAGGCCGAAGGAAACTAAATTTATCATAAATCAGAGAGACTGAAGATGAAAGGAGAAGTTTTCTGTTTGTCCTTAGTGGGGAAAAAAAAAACAACTTGCAAGTAAATAAAAGTCGAGATAACACTGAAAACAAAAATTTAAAAAAGAAAAAAGCAATGAATTTTTGTATTTTCTATGCTTAATGGAACCCAGCAATTGATTACTCAGTTCTTACCACATAATAGTAATCAATCAAAGCCTTACAGGTATTCTGGTACAAAATAATTTAGAGATCACTGAGGAGGAGAAAGCAAATTAGAGGCTTTTTAAGTCTGAAGAATATAAAATATAGAATTATAAATAGGGTTTTCTTGCTCTCTGGTGGGCTTTATGAAATCCTTTTAATAAAATGGTGCACAACAGAAACAATTCCTAAAGCTGCCTTAGAAAAAAGTAGCTAGCTATGTATCATTAATCTGGAAATTAACACCACAGCAAGAAAATTGGCAGGTGCTAACTATTCAAGTAATTAATATGCTAATACACATAGATGTTTGTCCATACTGTGGTTTGTAGTTTCTCAGAGCAAACTCGAAACTAGCATGTCAGAGGAGGGAACAACATTTCAACTCGAAGTCTTTTGGGACAAAGATCAACCTCTTAAGCATCCCATACACCTCTGGCAAGTGAACAAACATTTTCAGCAGTTTCTAGTTGCCAACTGAGAGAATTCATTAGGTCTTCCTCCAAAAATTCAATGACTAGCTTCTACTAGAACCACAGACCTGTATGTCTTCCTCACAGATTAGGTAACTCCATCTGCAGGGCTGCTGAATTCCAAACTCCTTTTAAGCATAACCTGGCCTCCCCAAGTACATTTCTATCACACAAAGGTGCAAAGGAAGAGGAAGGCGAAACTCCTTGATTTCTAGGCTTCTAAGTGGAAAAAGCTGTTTTTCTAATTTGTCAGCACTCATATTTAATAATTATGTCACAAAGGAAAATGGCTGGTAAGCAAATATGCTGTGGACAAAATGCTTAACTATCAGGAAAAATCAGAATTTTTTCCCTTGTGATGAGAAACTCCAAGATCATGAACTAGGCAGAGCCATTTCCTGCCCCCCTGTTTTTCCCCCTCAGACATCCTTACTGTGCTATCCTCAAAGGCCAAAGCAACTCCTCAAAGCCTTCCCCAAAACTGGGCCCATTCAGTCAACAACATTCTCTCTTTCCAAATCCCTTCCTAAAAATCAGTACTTATTTAAATATTGATTGCCCACAAAATCCAAAAGAATGGACCATAAATACATGTTCAAAAAGCTTGGAGAAAAGTGTGCTTTTCTGGGCTCAGTATTTACGAGTTTATTAGTTACCTTCATTTATTTGTCTGGATCTGATAATTGTTTTGTCACGTAAACCCTGCCAAGCAGGAGTACCAACAGCAATTAAGAGAAAACAGCCCAGATTCCACAATCTAAAACTAAAGGCTTTAAAAGGAAAAAGAATAAAAAAAGAAAACTCTGCATGAACTTTTTTCCAAACCTAATTTCAGTTCCACATTCCAGTGAGCTGTTGAAAGTATTTTGAGAGTGTGCAATTTTTCTGCAATAATGAAATACTTCCTTTGAAACAAAGAGTTGTGCTAACACAGTTTATTCATGACAAGATTTCAAAAGCATTTTAAGGAAGAGAACATTTCCTAATCCTCTAGACTACTATAAAAGACTTTCACTTCTGTCTGCTTGCTATTACATTTTATAACCATTCCTCAATAATCACGCTTTTAAAATTTTCTCTTATGGATAACATTTCAACCATTAATTAAGTTCATACATCTCTACAGTAGCTAATAGTTGTCTAATAATGCCATACAATCAGATTTCTGCACCCATTCTGTCTAAAGGGCCAAAAAACCCCAGCATATATATTTTAGGTCCTTCTCGAAAATGGGACCAGTGGTGGCACAGTTGGTAATACTGTGCACACACACTATTTTTTATATATGTGCTCTACAGTCACTTCTTACCTTAAAGGTATTTACAATCACATCCACATCTCCACAGCTCTCAGTAGGCTCTCCATTTTTATCAGTTTTGCTCTTCACAGTACTTTGGTTTCACTGTTTCAAAGTCTAATAGAAGAGCCCAATGATGGGGCTCAATGATCACATTCAGTTGTGAAGCAGGCTGGAAGCAAACTCTAAATTCCCAGAACAATTCCCAAAACTACAGCAATTAAGCACTCTATGAAACAGCCTGCTCCTCTGAATAGAGTAGAAATCCAAGCTCAGCATCTAGGCAGCAATAAGAAAAATAACTAAAAACCCCCACTCTCATCAAAATACAGAGGAACAAAAAAAAATACAGGAAGGCGGATAACAAAAAAAAAAAAATCAAAAGCTTCATTTGCCTTTAGAAATGAGACAAATATTCTGAAAATCAACGAAGGCTACCTCTGCCCCTCTGCCTGCAGAAGGCCTTCAGCAGCCTGTCCAAATGCTCAGCATGCTGCTCAGGTATCCCAGGATTTGCTCTGTTGTGGTCAGGCCCTCTCTATTTCCAGACTACACTCTGAGCTGCATTGCTGGATTTATCCAGAGTGAGGATAGGCATCACCAGCTCCTCTCCCACCACTGCCTTTTGGTTACCATGTGTAAATTTCAAGTAGAAAAGGATGATGCTGACTGTCATGCTCCTGCAAGGACTCAGCAGCCTGTGGCCACTGCTTGCCTTCAGAAAGCTCTGGTTTTGCAAGCTACACAAGGAATATGGCAAGAGCTCTTGCCTCAGCTTTGGCATCACTGCCAGCAGGTATAAGAGCAGAGGGAGACAGAGGAGTACTCCACCAGTCAGGTAAGAGAAAGGGCATCTCATGTTAACCTCATTTAAGGCAAGAGCACTGTCCCTAGCCCAGTGACACAAACACCAGTTGATGGGAAATCGTAGAATATCTTGAGTTGGAAGGGACCCACGAGGATCATCACATCCAGCTCCCGACCTCGCACAGGGAAACCCCAAGACCCATACCATGTATACATCTCAGGCTGGGGACACCCCAGCATCTGTTGTGAGGGTTCCTTGCACCCCTCTACTTCCTGGGATGCAGTGACACATGAGGAATGGTGGAGTCCTGGTCCTTTCCTGGTTGCTCAAAGCAATCGATGTGCTCAAGCAGTGATGCGCCTCGCACTGGTCTGTCAAAGCTTTCCCAGAACAACTGCTATTTTCCCTGGACTTCCCACTAATTAAATATTTGATCTTTATTTTCACCTCTTCATTCTTTCACCCAGAAAGCTCTGCTAATTTAACTGCTAATGCTGCCACCTTTGACATCAGTCACCACAGATCCCCAGGATAAGAAAAGAGAACTTTCATGAACACCAGCGCAGACCTGCACATCAAAACGCAATCTCCCCTTGCCACTCAGAGGTCTGAGTGTGATGATTTCAATAACTGTCTACCTGCAGCACAGCCAGATCTTCACTTGCAGCAAGGAGATGCCTTGTTTTGATGCAGATACACTGGTGTCTGCCTCATGGGTGTGACAGTGCTTACAGCTCTCCTGGTCTGGCAAACATCCTGAATCCTTCTTCTCTCTGCACCAGGAGAAAACCAGGTTGGATTTCTGCCTACATCTGAACCAGACAGAACTATAGTGTGCTTCAGAAGGCCCCCAGTGAGCACAAGTTGGGGAATGCACCTTTCCTGAAGCTGGGACACTCTTGGATGTGATCCTAGAAGTTGAGACTGAATCTCTTATTTTATGTTAAATTTATATCTCACAGAACTATGGCAGTGCATTTTCTTTATACTTCATGTAATTTTCATGCACATTTAACGAGAATTTTAGGAAGATATCTTATGGAAACCACAAAGACGGCTTCTTCTGTTTGGGCATCAGGCTTGCATGTACCTCTTGTTACTAAATTTCTTTGAAAATCAAAAATAATTGACATTTTAAAAGACAACAGCTTTCATAATGGTGCAAAAAGAAACAACTCTGAATATACGAAGTTAGGCATAAGTAGAATAAGAACTAATTTCAAAGAGGGAAAAAATATGCTTTATAAAAACTACCAAAGTTAAAATGGTCCCACAGCCTGCACAAGCAGCTATGCTGCGCTTTGCAGCTGACAGCTATGCAAGACTGCAGATTTCTGACACTCAGGCCAGTGTGATTCAGAGGCTGTTGCTCCAGCTCCGACTCACGCTTGGAGGTGACCCCCCAGAGATGCTACTTATAAAGGGGCAGAGGAGAAAATGCAGCTTGAGAACCTGCAAAATGACCCAGTGCTGCTCTTACACAGTGCTCTGCAGCACTTGTCCAAGAGACAGTGCTTGAGGCTGATGTGCTGCACCAAAGGAAGAAGAAAAGGACAGCATTTGCTGCAGCCTGTTTTTCCAGAAGGTCCACATGCCTGTTTAAAGGCTCCAGAAGCTGTCTCCACAACTCCTACTCTTACAGGTCACAGCAAGGCTTTTCTCAATGTTTACAAGACACTCAGATGAGTTCCCAGCTCAAGGTCACGGTTGTGTCAGTTCCCTGTGATTCATTTAAGCCCCCTACTCACAACCTTTCTTTAACAATGCCAAGGGTTCTCCAAACATCACCATCTCGTGTTCCTCTCTTCACCACTTGCACTTGCCAGCAGCAGGGTGGTTGCTACGGATGCTATCTTTGAGAGCTACACTGATGAAAAGTAACAAAGTACTGTTGCTCTTTATTTGGTTTCCATGACATCAAAGACAATTTTGCTTCTCAGCTCTCAAATACCAGACTTTTGCCTTTTTAGGGAAATCTGGTCTTCGAAGAGGCGAGGGCCTGGCATTTCCAGCCATGAAAGAATGACTTGCTTCCTCCTGCCCTGGACTCCCAGAGAAAAGCCAGCCTTTGTGCTTTACCTTCACGTGGTGTTCAGATGGCAAAGGGGTCGCTTGGGGCACATTTAGTGGGCACAGCCTTTTGAGACTGCTGCAGGTGGATGGTTGGCATCCCAAGTCTTTGGGAGATCTGATAGGCTGAGAAGTGCAGGACAATAACTGAAGCTGCACTTCTGAGCTTACCCCTTCCCTTGCTGGACAGTTCTCTGGCCTGGTGGAGGAGAAGGAAGTAAAATTCCATGTGTAAGAGGAACAGGTCAGCCTAGTTCTGATGCTGAGCCCCACGACTGCTCCTTTTAAGGGCACAATAGGAAACACGAAGCCACCTACAGCAGGTGGGTGACAAAGCAGCTCTGCCCTGTGACACCAGGTCATGAACAAGAGCACTTTGCCTAAAATGCCCACGCCCACTTACTAGCCAACGTGCAAACAGTCTCAGCATCCCCACTGCCCATGACATTCCCCGCCCTGAACCATGGTTCCCATAACAAAACTGCACTCTGCCAGTCCTAACAGGGGCCCAGGTACTGCACTAACCTTGCCCACCACAGACTTAATGTCTTTAGGAGAAGGACGGAAAGTATCTGCAAGTTGCCACTGGTATCTCCCAAGAATCACACTGCATATAGATGCAGGTTCTTTCAGTGCACTTATCACTGTCCATATGGGGTGGAATAATTCATGCAAACTATCTTGGGCAGTAAAAATAATAAGCAGTAACTAAGGTGCAAGAATTCAGGTCTGCGCAGCAACCAACATGCGAGAAGAGTCACATTCCTCATTTTCCTTAAGACACTAAGCAAAAGCACAGAGCATGCCAATTCTTTGTGGTTCCTACCACCACCTTTACAATAATTTTGGGAGTTAAGTCCTTCTCCCAGGTAACTTTCAGCTATGAACTCAGAGACAAGCTGTTCCTCACCACAACCATCATGACCCATAAGCAACATCTGCCCTCAATACCAGCAAATTCCAAAGCTCTAAGATACAAGTAAAATTTATGCATTATGAAGAGCAGCAAATAAAGGACATTAAAATACATGTACAAACTTATGAAAAAAACAAGGCTAAATCATGGCTACATGGCCTTTTTTGTAAGCAGGGGAATCAGCCAGATGCAACACTTTGTACAAAACAGGATTTGCCATAATTTGTCAATTTTGAGTTTCAACACAGAAGGAGAATAGTTTTTTATTCCCTCTGCTTTTTTTTTCTTGTCTTATCCCAATTAAATCTGCTTTTCTTTGGATCTGCAAAGAAGGCATGTGTCTTATTCAGTACAGCATAAAAGAGGAAATACTTTACCTCTCAAGTTCACATAGAAAAATGCAACCTATTTCTTCCTCCTTCCCAACCACAGTTAGTTTTTAAACTTATAAAAAGGCAAAAATAGGTTGTTCATGGGTTTTTTTCTCTTGTTCTTCAGTTTCCAAACACACTGAGGATTCCATTCAATATAGCTTCTTCCCCATTTTCAGGGGTGTTTGACCCAAAGAAAGAATACCTAGTAGGAGTTCAGATCTGTCCAAAATATTAAATTGTTCAAAGTACAGTTCATAGCAACAGCAAGACTCCAAGCCTCGCAAAATATATCCCATTTGGAACATCCTCAAAATTGTACTTGTGGGCTCTCAACATGAAAAAATCTACCCTTAAAAAATCAGTGTCTTTGCTTTTTAAATTTACTTATTAGATAGACAGCTTTTAGAAGGCTTCCAATTTTTGCAGCAGTTGTCTCCTTAAAGCACTTTTAGATCTGTGCAAAGTAAGAAGCAATAATCTTCCATCCCTTTTGTTATCCCTTGACATCAGAGTCAGGAAGTTGGTAGCTTTTATACTTACTGCAATAGGGCAGTCATCGACAATAACACAGTTTAGCATGGCTTCAGTAAAAGTCTAAAGCAAGAACAGATAAATCCCAAAGGAACTGTTTAAGTAAGGGCAAGTTAGATGTTTATTGAGGGTATCTTAGAACAAGCTTTGTTTGTCTTTTGTACAAGTACAGATAACGGTATTCTGCTCAAGAAAGTGGGAATTAGCACAGAAACTTCTCAAAAATCAAGGAGCTGATCCTACAAGCATATCCAAGAGAGAGATTTGAAAGGATCAGGAAGAACCTTTGCTCTATTAAGCACTTGTTCTGTGGAAAATTAATCTGATTCCCTCTACCCTGTGCTTGACTCACTTCTGATACATCACTATGTGCTAGTCTAAAGAAACCAACAGGTTTCTCACTCCCTACAGGACTGACCAACATTCTCATGGAAAAGTCAAATGAAATGTTACATTCCAGTGTGGTTTTTTGCTTTACCTTTAGATTCTTCAGCATGATGAAAAATGTTTACATCATCAACCATGAGCAGTAGGAAAGCATGTGAAAAGCAGTCCTGTATTAAACCAAGCACTCCTCGTAACATTATGAAGAATCAGAAAGAACAGCAACTTAACAGAAACACAACACCAAAATACTCCTCGGGCAAAAGAGAAATTCTAGATAAGGTTCTTTTGAACCTTAAGCTTGAATATGCTTTGCTACTTAATTATACCAAATCCTGGTTCAGAAAAAAATTAATTAAAGCCTACCGTAGAAACAGATGCATCTTCAGAGGTTTTATGGTAGAGACTGGAAATTTTTTCAGCACGCATAAGGTATTCCGCAGTCTTCCTTTTCACTGCTTCTCGACGAGTTGGACTTGATTCACCTCAACACAGAAAAAAAAAAGTTATGTTTTCTATAAAGAGAGAGGTACTAAGTAATCAAAGCACATGACTACTTTGATTCTACATTTTTGATTTCCTCTGGGTTATTCATAATCAAATCTAAAGATATGCATCTTCTGAAAATCCAGTACTATGATCTCAGAGTTCTACAAAAATAACAAATTAAGCCTTGCTATAGACTAAGGTAAATAAAAAACCTTTCCTAATATTTCTGTGATTTGGTATATGTTCCTATGGTAACATAAGTAAGAACTAAAACAAACCATTGATCCAAATGCTGTATTCCAAAAAGCAAAATCAATTAGGAAAGACAGAATAAGATGTTTACAACAAAAAAACAAACTTATTTTTGACTCAGGTTTCCAGTATGGACTCCTCTAATTATACATGAAATGCAGAAATGCTATTAAAAGCAAGAAGGCAACTGAGGAGAGGCACTAAGAACTCCTGGTCACAGCTTTCCAATGCTAGACATTCCCTGCCTCTTGGCTTGGGGTAACATGGGAAGAAAGGAATAAGCACTTGCACCAACTGCTTCACTTTCCAGATGGCTAAACAATCATTGTGTTATTTCTAATCTACCCAAACTCTTGGTGAGAAGCCCATGACACCACACAAACTCTGAATTCACTCTAAAGGTTTTAGTTTGGTTTAGGCACTCACATCCTGAGCGATATATTCCTATAACAGACTCAGTTTGTGATGGCAACACCCAACCAGTCAACCGCCAAGCAAAGATAAGAAACTGTGGGACACAATTGTTACAACAGAGAAATGAGATTACTGTGCTGAAAAAAAGATAGAGACAACTGTCCCAGAAGGAGACTGAAGGACAGCAGAGACTTTATATGCCCCTGATAGTCTCTCCCAGCCCTAACTGAGGCCATCCAAGATTTGTAGAAACAAAGCCTTGACTGTGATGGGCTCTGCACAGCCAGGTGCAAGCCAGCACCTCTCAAACCGATGCTCAAATAGGGCAAGGAACTGCAAGGATATCTGCCCAACAGCTACTCCACATGAAAGACAAGGCAAGGAACAGGAGAGGCAATAAATTAAACACACAAATACACAAACCCCAACCAACGGCAGATAACAGACAATAATGAAGACTGGAAGTCATAAGACACCGGGCCACGAAAGGAACCCGAGTGTAACCTTGAAGGAGTTCAACCAGAAACTTTGTAACTGATAAGGAAAAAACCAGGATTATTGTGGATTATCAAGAGCGAGTCTCATAAAAAAGAGCAAATTTATTGTGGAATTTCTGATAGAGAACTAACTGTGTGAATGCTTGCAATCAGAAATTACTGCGAGAGGTTTTCAGTGGGCAATTGTGGCAATGTGTAAGACATTGTGAGATTTTCAAGGGCAGAATTAAAGGTAGGGGTCAAGGTGGATTGTTTTAAAATAGAGACTCCCATTCCTTTCATATCACAACTAGAGACTACCTAAACACACAGAACCATCACACCCAGATTCCATCAAGAGTAAGCAGAAGAGACTTTGGGTCTACTCCAAGTTCTGCAGTAAGTGATCTCTTGTAAATGTTACTATCCACCTCACAGCAGGAGGGAAAAGTGATTGTCACCTCCTTGATACAGACACAAGACTGCTCTGCAAAAACCTTTGTCTGCACTTGGTTTGGGACAGTCAGAAATGCAGTGCACTTTCAGCATACAATATTATGGATATATATCAGTATCTCAATAATTTCTCTCATTCTAAAGACCTAGGGGAATCTTTGTAAAAAATTCCCTTGATGACTACCAGTCTTACTCCCATCTAGGATGAAAAAAAAAAATAACATCACTCAACACTTTCAATTTGAAGTTGGCATTATCAAAAGACAGTAGATACATAGTATTTTTTTTTTTATGACTGTGTGTTGCAATTTCCTAAAACACGACTAACTGTCTTGCTTTCATCTCTGCAGGTAGAGTTAAAGCACCATGAAACTTCCTCATGCCGATGCATTGCTGAGCACCCACATTCTCTCAGACAGACCAAGTGGCAGCCGCTCAGGGAGAACAAGACATCTGCACAGTGACAATAAACTCTTCAGCCAGCATTTCCTTCAAGCAGGCTGCTAGAAAACTGCTAGGTTAGTGTCTAAGGCTATCATAAAAGTCAAGCTTACTGCTTAATTGTTAGTTATGTGTACTTAGTTTGGATGTTTATTGCTTTTTTCCAATGCTTCAGTAATTAACGCAAACCAGCTAGGATGTCCCCTCAGAGCTGTCTTTGTTCTCCCTACTTTCACAAGACATAAATTTCAGTTTTCCTTCTACTTTTCCTTCCTGAGTAATTTGTTAAATAACCTTTGCAAACTGTTCCTTCATTAAAATCTTCAGCCATAAGAATGGGTGTGGATTCACAAAACAACATTTATTCAACAAGTTCTTGCATCGTATTTGTGAATAAGATCATTAACAGTTCAGTCTCTGAATACTTTAACAGGTGGATGATTGAGAATTAGGTTTATGGAAATAGGATTTTGGCTTTTTTATTTTTTTGCATTAGTTTAACCAAGAAAATGTAAAAAACTACATAACTATACAAATTCCCATTTAAACAGCCAATATCTCACAAAAATCTGTAAATAAATACAGGATATAAATTTAATAAACAAATAAATGCTACTTAAAAAGCCTCAAATGCAGAGAGTAACAATAAAGACTCCATTAAGCTAAAAATAATCTTTAGCATTTATGCCAAATTCGAGGTCATAGAACTGTTCACTTAAAACCAAATAAATCACTAAAACACAGTACTAGAACAAATCCCTATATCTGACAGATGTCAAAGCTGTGATTCAGACTTCATGGATTTTTTAAAATGCAATGGTACATTTTGCCATGAAATACTGGTTTTAGTTATGCAAAATGTGTATTTTCAAAAGCATCAATTTTATTTTATAATAAATTAGGAATAATAATTTATTCCTAGTTAAGAAATGTTGATTTAAATACTGTGTGAGCATATCGAGCTCCTATTTCCAATCTGTGGTTAGCCCACAATAATCTAAAGAGGTATCTCTCTAATTACAATTTAAACTTGAAAGGCATTTTTCTTTAAATGGCAGCAAACAGGAAATGTTTAAACTGTGTCACAGCCTTTGATGAATCTTTACAACTGCTCATAAAAGATCATCCTGCTTAAAATAATATTGATTTTTCATTTATTTTCCTAGATACTAGAAGATTTATGTTTCATCTGATCGGGATCAAAGCTTCTCCCCCCTCCTGATCACTGGGATTAAATCAGCAATGTCATTTTACACTTTTAAAAAGTGCACTGCTAAAGCAAGATATAAAAGTGCGGCAAGGCTGATCATAGAGACCTCAGAATAAAAACCCCTCAAGATTCCCCGTCTCTCTCTCTCTCTCCCTCTGCATTTGCTACAGAGCAGCTGTGCCTCACACAGATTCACATGAATGAAAATATTAAGGCGAGAAACCACCCACTTAGTTTATTTTCCATATGACTTTCCTGTAATTATTTTGTAAACTGTTCACACAACAATATATAAAAACATCTGCAAAAACAGGTAATTAATGTGTCAAGCCAAACTAATGCATTTTTTATGGTGTCCATGCTTCGTCAACTGTAATTATAACTCTTTTTAAGCAAATGATGATGTGTTTGTTGCAATGTGCAAGTGGTTATTTTAGATGCTCTGTTTACTATTACTGCAAACAGAATATAAAAACTCTACAGCTACTTTGTTGCACAGATAAGCCTTCATCCACACACACAAGCACAAGCAGGCTGCTCCCTCATTTTCCAAAGGCTTTGCCTATTTCAAAGAAATAAAAATATCTTAAAATGAAAATTGGTTTTGGAAAGGCTGACCAGGCCACCCGCTGACCAAAGTAACAGTAAGCCAGGACATTAGGACAGCAGGCAATGATTTAAAATTTGTTCTTTAGTTTGTATTTCTAAAGACAGCTCAGTTACAATATATTTAAAAAGACAGATATTCCTAACAACATTCAAATGATTTTGAGGGTTTGATAGAGGAAAACCACAAACATCAGAATAATTGTGCCACTGAGTTCTGGGACTTGTCTGATTGTTTGCCCATAGTGCACTGATTTGAATGAAAAACACGAAGAAGCAGCACTTCCACAGCATAAAGCAGTGGCACCTGGAAAACTAGCAATATTTTTGTCTCCTGCTCAGAAAGTCTTCACTCACACTTCATAGTACCTCAGAAGAGGACACACCTTTGAGAGATGAGCTAACTCAATGCTGAAGTGTTCAGCTCAGTTAAATACTTATTCACATGTCAAATCTTCTGTAATTCTATCATATAGGAAAATTACTTATGTTTAGATAGTAACAGCAAAAAGGTATTGAAAGGGGGCCATATTTAATAAACTTAGACACAAAAAAACCTGGTCAGTAAAGACTATGTAAAAAAATCTGTTCTTTTTCCCCAAATAATCTGGGATAATACCAAGAGAACACATCTCAGATGCATAGAACTGCTGCCAAACTTGCTCTGGTATGCAACTATTCTCCTCCACAGATCCAGGATGAAGTCATGGGGAAGATGTGTTTCTCTCTGGATGATAAAGATAGCTCTAACTGCCACTTGCCACTAACGTATACAAAAAAACCCCAAAAATAATCAGTAAATCATGATATGTAGCACCCACCCAGGAAGTCTAGCTATCCCTTCCTTTCTTTGTGCCTGACCAGTTCCAAACCATCCCCCTTAAGGTGTTAAGAGGTTTTCCTCAGGAAGAGTTAATCTGTCAGGACAACACAGGTGCATTACCTACCTAAGTAGGTGCTTGGCCAGGATGGGGATATTTCCACAGAAAAAGTAAGGCCATAAAGTTAGCATTACCTGTCCCAATCCTCTGTCACCTCCTCTTCCTGCTTTTCTCTCAGACTTACTAAAAATATATGTGGGCTGCCTTCCTTTAAAGAAGATATCAGAAGAGATTTGCTCCAGGAAGGAATGTCCTCTTGCAGAACAAGCTACAAGGAACTTGTGCGAGACTGCCTGTTGTGCTAGCCCCAAACTCCACGTTCTTAACGATTTAAACAGTGAAACTTTCTCTAAATACTGAAATCTTCAATGAAACATTTATAATTGCCAAATCTAACAGCTATAATACCATTTTTTATTTTTAAAAGTTTCTTTATCTTCTTCACAGTCTTCCTGCACATATCACCCAGCTGGATTGCTGAATTTTTCAAAGAATTGCTCTCTATAAAAATGCAAGGGAGTAAGCCTTAAAAGATTTATTTCTTCTCACAATGAAAAGAGGTTTAGCAGCACCTTCCTTATTAGTGGGTAGCCCAGCTGTTATTTTTGCCTAATTGGTTCAAGAGGACCTCTGTTCTTCTTAGGGCAAACACTTCTTACATCATGTGAAGCAGACTCCTTTGTCCACATTAGCCAAACAAAAGCTCAGGCACACTGTAAGTGACAATGCGACTCATAATCCAGCACAGGTTTGTGATGACTTTGGACACAGTTTTATAACCCCAAAATTTATTTCAGGAAGGGGAAAAGCTGCTGATTTTGGAACGAGTCTCCACCAACTTTCACAGGAGGGTGGGTAACCTTTAATTTTCAAACAATTACTTAAGTGAAACGTGGCAGGTGCTGGGGTAGACGGATACTGCAGCATCAAGGAAAGAGCTATAGATTTCAGCAGCAGGTGGGGGTTTGGAATTGTGAAATAAGCCCACCACCTCATCAGCTCTAATATGCTGTACATTATATTAACGGCGAGTTCCTTTGAGGTGCTGAACAAATTCTGCAGCTGAAAAAAACTGTAAATATTAAAAAATAAGACAAAGGTTAAGCCCATTATGATAAAACAGCTTGAAGTGATCTTTTTTCCTCTTTTTTTTTTCCTTAACATTTTGAGAGAGCCTAAATTTATTAAGATGCAACACATTTGTCAGAACCATTCTTTCTCGCTTTTCTGAAGATTCAGGACAGTACTGTACTCTATCAACCAAGAAGAAAAGCCACTTAAAAGTTAAACCTTTCATACTACAGCACAAATTTGTGACAGTGAGTGAACACCTACAAATTCTTCTCCCAACTTTCCAGTGTGCTGATAACTATTATGTCCATATGTTACATACATCATCTTCACTGCAGGATACCTGAGACCCTTACAGATCTACATTTCCTATGAAGTTGCCAGTTCTGCATCCTGTAGAAAACCTATGGCTACACACCTGTCATGTAAATGTCTAGGTAAACATCTCTCTGGGAAAAAAAAAGAAAAAATTGGCATATTTGCCAAAGTTAAGATTACACAGAAGAATGGTGTGGGTGAAATCTGTTTGAGTGACCAGTAAAGCAAGAGTCAATAACACCGAAGGTAAGAAACCTAACTTGCCAGAAATGTTAACCAACAAACAACTGCTTCTAGAGAAACTCTCATGTTAAATCCACAAGGTGGTGGTAGCTTTTCATGTGCATGTGTGACTACCTGAAAAAAAATAAAATGAATAGTCACACAGCACCCAGCATTTCAGGGAGAGAAGTCTTAACTTCCCATCTATCTGCTAAAACTTGCAGTCTTTACTGTAAGGAATTTCACCAAAATAAGACTTAATGTGACAAATATTCTTGAACATTCTTCTGTTGTACTACTTAAGAAGACAATAAACGCTACGAGTGTTTCAAGACAGAAGGACAAGCAGTGGCATTCCAGCACAGAGGAGGAAACAAAATGGTGACAGCAGCAGCAGGTCCTCCAACACAAGCACCATGGGAACAGGGGAAGAGCACTGACAGTCAGAGCAAGGAAAGAAGTTATACAGGCCACCTCCACAAGAAAGAGGAAATTTCCAAGTTCTCTGCACTCCTCCTTCTTAACTAAAACGACAAGTTCAAATTAGAATTAGCGTCCACAAACATCTCTTGCTTCAGAGCAGAGGGAACCCAGGCACGCAGACACCTATCCCCTCAAGTAAGAACAGTTTGAAGTAAAGCACTCCAGGAGGAAAAATAAAAGGCAGATAAAAAAAACCAATTATGAGATTCATAAACCCTGACAGTCTAATACTACTCATATTTATGTATTAAATGCAACTCATATGTACTTTTATATACTACTATGGGAAATGGTACTTTTCCCCGAGCAATCACAAAAATCTCTAAAACAGAAGAGCCAGAGGCAGGCCTTGTAGAGATCAAACCTATACTAGTCCTTCTACACAGCTCTGAAACTAAAGAGGCTGTTTTAAGATACTAGAAGAGTTAAGAGGGAAAGAGGACAGGAAAAGAGAAAAGGAAGATGTGAAAAGAGAGAAGCTGTATATGCAAGAACTGTTTGGGAGAGAATCAGAGCACTGATTATCATGCAGCATCATGCCCTTAAACATATCTATGCAATTTTTCCATTCCAGCTAGTAATTTGCCTCAATTCACCTACAGTGCCTGAGGCATTTAATTCTGCAGCCAGAGACTTCAAATTTCTCACCTGCGGAAAGCAGCGGCACTGTAACCTAGATCAGTCTGCCCTGTGTACCCTGCGTGCTGCAAGAAGTGTGGCAGCCCTACCAGGTCTTCTGATGGGAGGTAGAAACCCCACACAGATACAGTCAGAAAAAGATTCCTGCAGTTTGCAGCTAAGTGTTGTGGCTAACAACAGCTGAGATAAAAGGCAGTGCAGGCGGGAAGAGATGTCTGTCAAAGAGCACAGGCACAGGCAGCAATCTGGCAAGGAACCGCTGTGAGGAAAGACTCAAATCTTGGAAAGGTCAGAACAATACCAAGTCAATGCAGCTAGCTGTGTCCCAAGAGGGAAGAAAAAAGAGATTTGTAAGGCTCAACTGGTCACATATTTATTAATTCTGTAATAGCGACAAAGTAACCACATTCAGAGCCATCTCTGCATCACACCCTACGCACTGGTTGCAGGTATTGCTACAATTCACTTTTACATGTATTGCAAGGCTGTAAGCTGTGCAGCAGGTACTAAACCTCAGACCTTTATCAGCCTCCTGGTGCAAAGAAGTCTTGCGGTTTAAGTGGAACTCTGCCTTGACTGTTCCTTTACACAGCTGAAGCTGCTTGTATTTCTACAGTAACCAGATTCTGACATTAACCATACTCTGCCAGCACACACTGTATTTTACTGCTTTGCCTCAACGAGGTGTCTAAACCCAGCACCTTCACATAGGCAATGACATCAGTCAGGGTGGTCCATCCAGCATCTACTGCACAGCGATGGATCCCACAGCACTAATCTGCTCTGAAGCTCTGTATGGTCTGCAACGGGCTTGGAAGACAACACATTCCAATTACGAACAGTTCATAGTCCATACTAGCCTGGTTTTCAGCATCACTGGCAGCACAGTCAGCTATGACTTTTTTTTTTAACCAACCACAGTATTTCCGATAACCATTCTTAATCCACCTGCTTATCAACAGACAAGTCCCCTCACAAACTTTTCTTCTGAAGCAGCAGCCGTGACTTCAAGGTTGTATGAAGCACTAGGAGAGAGGGAGGACTTTGTATCATTGTTCAGAAAGCTCAGCCCAAACAGTCCTACAGCATCCTCACAGTCCAGTAGCAGGAAACAGAAATGGTTTTCAGCTCCTTTCGTAGGAACCAGAGCAGGAAATTTTTGCCTTGACTGGTTCCAGCCTCAGTGGAAGTATAAAACTACAGGAGCAAACAGGTTGAGTGATGATACACCATAGGAACACAGAAGCCTAAAATCAGGGCAGGTAGAACTACAGTTCCATCAGTCACCGCAACACCAACCTTTCCCTGCGGAGTGCAGCACAACTCTCAGGGTTTCCCCGCAGGTATCAGCTCACACCCCAACTCACCTTCTTAGAAAACAGGTCTGTTGCTTCCTTAAAGACATTGCCACAAACAGACACATCTGCTGGATAGCTCAGAAACTGTTAACATCAATGAGGAACACTACTCAGAAGACTTAATGAGTGATAAGAATTTGAAATAGCTACAGTGTGGTAACAGAAGTTGTCTTCATAAGTGCCGTTCAACAAACAAGCAAAGGAAGCCAGAAACGCGCTGGTGGAACGCCATGGCTGTTTCCCTTTTCATAAAGTACTGTCTTCTTGGCATTCTGTCAAGCATGCTCCTGTTTGCATCCCTGGCTCCATCACAAGTTCAAATCATAGCCCATCATAATCCCAGCAATTAGACACAAGTTGGTTTGTTTTCAGTATATCCAAAAATATCATCTAGTTGCCCAAAGTATTCCCAGTATTTCATTGTATATGCATTTCTGGGTTAAAAGTCAAAGTCATTTTAGCAAGGTTCCAGTAATTTGTGTAATTTTTGTTCCAGCTCTGTTTACTGGATAAACATTAAAATAGCACGGAGCAGTGCAAAACTGACATTCACAGCCTGCTTTCAAAGACACCAGCAGCTTATTCAGAACTTGCAGATACCTAACACAAAACAGAGAAACCTGGAAAACAGCTTGTGGCTGCTGACACTCCAGAGGCATCACTTCATGCAACCAGGTTCATGTTGCCTAAACTAAACCAATATTCATTCTGCCTAGCCACAGCTGCTACATATGTGAAAATAAACATCCCAAAACTCCGACAGAGTAAATGGATCATCTCCCTTCAGATGTTAATCTGCAACATGGACACACCAGCAAAGAACATTTGCTTTCCAAACCACATGGAAGAGCTCTTGTACCTTTCTACATTAATTAGGCTGGCCATGTTGTGCAGCATTCTTGCTCCTTCACGTGCCTGAAGTTACTGAAATACAGCAATAAGGAATACTGTTAACTCTGTTTTTCACACACCTCAGACTGCCCACATCCATAACAGATATAACTAAAGAATGGCTGGAGTTGTAAAAAGAGATGCAGTTTATACAAACAGGACTCCCTTCTTTATTACAAAAATCTCTCCATAAGTTCAGCCTCAAGACCTGTTTGTTCCTAACATAAACTATGCCCTATACCGAAGTCAGGGAATGCACTACTTTGCATAAAACAGAGTTAACTTCCAGCTAGAAGTTGGTGGCCTGCTATTGATTAGTGCATTTTTTTCCATCACTAGGCCTGAAGCAATGCACTGACCTCAAAGTGCTCTGACATGCTAACAAAACAAAGGAACAGCTGTAATTGTGAGCCAAAGTTTCTATCAGTTAGCATACTTGGTATGCTTAAAAAGGCAGAAAGCTTGAATTTTGGAAGGTTTCAGCTCCTGGAGAATTGTTGAACCACCCTACACAACCCTTATAGACATGTCTTCCAAAAGCTTGGAAACCCTGCATGCAGCAATGCCCAGAAAAGACAAGAGGAGAAGCAGAACTGGTACATATTCAGAAGAAAAAGGAAATTATGGAAGCTACTCCCTGTCACTGCAAGCAAGGCAGCTCTGGTATAAATGAAACAGGAAGGCACAAGAGGTGCAGTTCAAGGACTGTACTGCCAGTCCAAGATTTCATTCTTCTTCCCACTAACAAATGCTTAATATTAAACACAAGTATGGAGCACAAGTAGGCCAAACATGTATAGGAGCAGATGCCCAGAGTCCAAGGTACACACCAGTCTCTAAGCATGCAGGCAGCAGTCATTCCCCAAGGGACACAAGTTGGGTCTCTTGGCAGGACTATGAATAGGACATGAAAGGATTCAGTATTAAACTCTGCAAGAGACTAGCAGAAGAAAATACATATGTACCTTGCCCAGAATAATTAACACCACAGTACATCTGAGAGCATGTGCACACAGCTGAAAACAAAGTCAAGACGGCCATTTCTCAAACATATGACACCTGCCTTGCCTGGCACTAGTGCCAGCAGCTCAGAGAGCTGGAAAGTCGTCAGGAATATAACAGGCTCAAGTGTGCGCAACCGCCTTTAGGAAAGCCACCTACTTCAAACTAACCAGCACAGGTCTATAAACCTGCAGCACTGAACTTGCTCGTACATGGTTTTGACGAGGCAGCCTTGAGCAGCCGAACTCGCGCTGCGCTTAAAGGAGCGACTGGTAGCAGACACAGCCTCACCCTTCAGATACACCTAAGCAGCTCACAGAGGCGTTGCACCTGAGGTAGTGGACTGTCTCAAATCCCAAGCATGAAGCACAGAGGGTGGGCGGCATTCCTTCCCCCATCTCCGTGCGCTGGTTTCATCGCCCGATTCCAAGTCTCGGGTGGCAATTTCTGTTTCCTTGCCGCCACCTCGTGGCCAAAGCCTGTATTACCGTATCACTGTATTTTCCAGGGAAAAAGCCACCTGCGGCCCGTTCCAGAGGCCACGCGTTCTGCAGCGGCTGTGCCGAGAGACAATGACAACGCACAGTTGCATCCATGAACACTGTCTTTCACTCTCAGCTGTTACAAAGTCTTATTTACACTGAATAGGTGCAAAATCATCAGTGGCAGAAGACCAGAAGCATTTCGTACTAATTGCACCATCCTTATCTTTTAAACAGGTATGTTATTATCCGTGTGAAACACATAACCAGGAGTGTTTAAATAACTTTAGTGATTAGGTTGAGGGTTTGTGGTTTTTTTACTGCAACACACATTGAATGTTCACATACCAAAGCTAAACATACTACCTTCACAAAGTAGCTACATTCAAAAGTTTCGTTGGGGGTTTTTTTTTGGCTTTTTTTACTGTATTCATAAATCATGAGTTGGCATATAATTTTAGGAAGGCATTTGGACCAGCCCTGTCAGCATAAAGAGGGCATCAGTGTCTCCCTTCCAGCTTGCAGCAGCTCCAAGGAGAATGGGACACAAAATGAGCTGGATCTACCCAAGTCTAGGGTGAACGCCCAGCAGAGGATGAACATTCCTTCACAGCCATGCACAGAGAAATGAAAAAAGAGCTGACTGCTAGGAACCACCCTGTGTACAATTATCCTAAGGGATAAGATGCCACTTAAAATGCAACTTATTCCCATTATTCCTTCTTGTGTGCTATACAGATGCAATGTCAGGACTGAAAAGCAAAAGGTGCAGGTGCTGGTTACCTGTTTCTTCATCCATCAGGAACACTGACACACACAACACAAGTACCATCACTAAAAATTTATTAGTAACTCTCACTGCACTGAGTGGCATCAAGGAAAGCGGGCAGAATATTACAATTTTCTAAGATTCCTTCCTTGAATTTCTTCCTAGCCTGAAAAGCAGGGATAAGTGGGTGAGAGAAAAGGATTAACAGTTATGTGAGGCAGCTGGAAGAGTGGCTAGTCAACAGCAAAAAGAAAAAATCCTTGGAGGAAATTCTGGCAAATATAAGTAAGAAGTTCAATCCACTCTGGTTTAACAAGTTCGTATGCGTGAGTTGAGCAAGTCACCTACAAGCAATAAAAGTCTTTCACAACTTTAAAGTAAACATATTACCCTAAGAATTACCACGAATTCAAAGCCAACGTGTTTAACCACTGCCACAACTCAAGTATACATTATAATTACCACGGCAAAACTGATGTGCAATAGACTGACTTGTTTTCACACCCTAACAGTTTGAAACTGTTTAATAAAGAAAGCTTTTGAAGCTGAAGTTTGAACTGTCAGTTCAATACAGCATCATGGCAGCCTTGCATCATGGCTGGCAGACAGAAATGTTTATGACAAAATAGGATATCCTTCAGAAGATCACAACTGAATGGCCCACGGATCTATGAAAAAGTGTACTTGCAAAGAAAGAATAGCTGGGCTCTCCAACAGAAGGACTGCCAGCATATTCAACACTAAGAATGAAAAACATTTTGACAACACAGGCAAGGAAAGTTAGGATGCTATTGAAAAGCCACAACAAGCAGCAAAGCAGCAACCCTACTGACATCACTGAGACTTGAAAAGAGATGGATTTACTTTTGCCAAGAAGTATAAGACACTTTAAGCAAAGGCTATGCACGTATCTTGGCTCACACCTCTAGTTCTCATCAGTAACCTACCCATTATTTTTTGCCAGGCCCCATTAAATCAGCTCAGCAGGTAACTTCCATTGCTAGAACTGTTCAGAAGGTCTGGACCACTGCTGTGCATCCCACTGGGATGCAGCAAAGGCTTCTGCTTGTGTATATGTTTGGTACATTCACGTCTAAGTCCAGATCTGGAGCAGCAGAATGCACCTGTGCTGTACACTGTCAAACAAAGGCACAATTCTAATCTCACTCATTTGATCCGGGTGGGACACAAGCACAATACACAGACCCTGAATTCACTCCAGGAAAGAACAAATCTTTCCCTGTACTTTATAGTTTTAAGCCACTGCTGGACAAAATGCAAATATATGAGGTTATCACTCGAGAGTCTCAAAAGCTAGAGAAGGGAAAAAATTTTCTCCCTTACTGACAAGGAGCAAGGAGGCAGAAATTTGCATGTAGTTGCATCCAGTCTATTAACAACAGCTTTTGCAGACATATGTTGACAGACCAAAGCCTTTTGAAAAAGAAAAAAAACCTTGTGCTCCTCTAACAATACAAGCATGTAAGTTTCTATGCATCCTTTAGCTAGAAAAGAATAGTTTAGTGGAAGAAGCAAGAGGCTGTGAGACAAGAGCAGTTCTAATCCTGTTGTGATTGGGAAGTTAACCTGAGTCTGCCTCTCCCCATGCGTAAAATGGGGATAATTAATCCTCACTTAACCATGTAAATTAAATAATGTTTCAACAGTGCTGCAAGTGCCACATATTAATTAATGGCTAGGCAATAAAAAGGAAAGAGGCAAAAGTGGAGCACTTTGCTACTTACCTGCAAGTTGAAGGTTGTGCTGCAATTTTAACAGAGGAGATATTGGGCACTTGGAAGATGAGACCCTAAATTATCATTCAGTCTTAGAAAGAAAGGTTTCTCTCTCTCATATGCACACAGCTATCAAGCACATGAAAGCCAAGCACACGTATTCTGCATTTCAGATCACTTCTTTGCAACCCAGTAAGATGATGTTAACCATGGAAATGCCATAAGCAAACACACAAACCAAGGAGAAGACAAATATCATGGGAAGATCCATACCTTGAACACCTTCCAGGAGCAGATCAACCCCTTTTCTATAAAAGCTTAAGGCAGCTTCATAATCTTCCTCCTCCTCCTTCTTCAAGGCCAGTTTTATTAACTCGCCTGCTTTCTCCAAGTAATCTTGTTTGCCTGGCTTGGGTTTTAAGCCTCCAGTAAACAAACCATGGCCTTCCTTTTCTCCTTCAGGTTTGCTCCACTCCTGCTCAGGTGCCAGCGTGCTTTGGACTGGGGGATCAGAAGTAACACAAAGGCCAGCAGCTCTACTGGGAGAACTTTGGTTGGATGCCATTCCATCATCTACCTCGGCAAGAGAATCTACATCGACTGTCAGAGAGATCAGGTCACTGTCACTGGAGAAGCCTGGAAGTCAGAAAGACATCTATTACTCTAGATTTCTCATATACCTTAGGATCCTTCAAAATTCTTTATCCCGTTCAAAGATTTAGCTCTTTTCACTTAATGCAGCTTCCTCAGAATGCCCACAGAAACTCCCTGATTTGCAATGCCGTCTTTAAAAAATGTTAGTACCTTCAGAAACGTGTTTTTAAAAATTAACTACAAACTCTGCAGAACAACTGTTCTTCATTTCAGTACTGGGAATGAAGAGACCAACATCTAACACCCAATTTAAACTTTCAAAGCAGCTCCACCATTGGGCTCCAGGAAGTTACAAAACTGAACCTGTGTGAGTGCTATTAGAAAAGTCAAGCAGCAGGAGCCAAATTACCGTTGCAAGAAATCCCAATATATTGTTTTAAATAAGTAAGATGAAGCATCCTCAAAACAGTAAATCAGGAGTTTGAATTAACACAGAGTTACTGTCAGCTTATGTATCATGCAGCACTCAGCTCACATGTAACACATACAGCCTTCTTTCATTGCTAACGTGGTAAAATAAATTTCTTAACACCTCTTTCATCACTCAAATTTGAGCTAACACATTTTATTTCACATTTGCCATAAGTCACTATACCCTTACTGCAAGCTGACCTTCAGTAACTAAACCACAGGAACTTCTCCTGGTTGTTTGGGAATAAACGGCAACAAAGGTATTTTACATATATACCATTTCATTCTGTAAGGATTATCATCCACAAAAGACAGTCACTCAATCATGATTTTCTAATGATTTAATTTCCACAAATGTAATGGAAACAACTTCTAGATCTCACCTCCACATTCCGATTGGCTCGTAAGTGTCACATCATCAAGCCCACTTAAATCCTTTCGAACTGAAAAGGAGAAGAAGAACAAAAATGTTTCTGACATCCATGTGTACAACAGATCACGAGTTCCCTTGCCATCAGAATGAAAAAGCATGACTCTCCTACAGGTAAAAGTATATAATATGAAACTGCTCTTTGGCTGGCTATGAGAGATATCCATTTGTTAACACACCATTAGAATTGGGACAGTGGTATTAAGTTTGCCATTTCTCTCTGCTTCCAAGATTTAAAAACGAAACACAGGTCCTTGCTTGGGTGGGGGATTATTCAAACCTCACACTCCAATCCATCTCATTGCAACAGCAGGAGGACTATAGTCCCTATCTCTCTCTGCTCTGACGATTTATGGCTGAGGAGACTTAAAACAGGAAAGTTTTCAAAGCTGGGACCTACACACCAAGGGAAAAAAAAAAAGAGCCAGCTCTCAGTCTCAAAAATGTCATTCCAGAATAGTACCCTGCATGAGACATATGGAGCAAGCCACAAATTTGGCAGTGCCACCTGGATATCAAGTAGCAGTTTGTTTTATCACCTTGGCACATGTACCCACTGAGGCAATAAAACAGGCGACAAGGTCAAGACATTTAGCTGTTTGCATGCACAGATAAAGTAAATTCTGAGCTAAAATCTGGTGTTGGTTTTCTCCTATATTATTGTCAGAGTGAAGAGTTTAACCACATTTCCAGGTAACATGTTCTGACTTATTTTCACAAAGTATGTGGCAGCAGCAAGAAGCTGACTCAAAGGCAACTAACGCAAACTTGCTTTTACATTTTGCAGCTGTAGAGTTACAGGAGTTTACGATTTACGGAAGAAGACTAAGAAAGCACTGTAGATACAGTGCTTTTCTAAAAGCCAGCAGTTCCTCAACATGAGCGAGAGAAAAAAGACGTGAAGGAGAACAAATTACCAGCCACTCTTTGTCTGAAAAGCAAGGGACAGTGATACTTATGACACTAGACTACTTGAGAGACACAGACAGGGTGCACAGAAAAAAATACTCCTGATCTTCTCATGGAAGGGACATAAAGTGAAGTGTTCATGCAGAGAGGAAAATTGCCTGTGTAGCCCCCAGTCCTGCAAGAAAGAAGGAAAACCCACAATAGAAAAGTTGGAGGAAGACAGAGGATTCATTAACTAGCGTAATAATAATGGGCCATTCACCTGCTCAATTTAGGGGCAGCAATATCAAATTTGGGGGTGGAGGACTGCGCATTTACTAAACACCATTTAGATGTATCAGGTGGTGGAAGCAGATCTGATTGATGGACAAAGAGTGCAGAGAGAAAGCATGGATGGAAAAGCTGGGGGTTTTGGAAGGCTGTTCTGGCCACCCAGACCAGACGAATTAGAGCCCATCCACACAGCAGATTTCACACAGACTCAAGTTCCCCTCCCTAAAGGCCAAACAAAACCACATTTGCTCTTGTCTTGTAGCCAACTGGACCAAAAGCTGTACGAACACAGATAGCATGGCACAGAGCCTGAGCTAATAAACTTTTCTTTAGGTCAGGTTTAGAGCCTGGAGCTGGCACCACACAACAACAGTCATGGGGTTTCCAGTCAGCTTATGGGGTAGGAAGCATCTCAAGTGCACAGACTTATTTCTGGAAAGATAATGTGCACATGGTAAAACAGAAGTAGAGAGGAAAAAAGAGAATGAAAAAAAAAAATTAACTTCCTGATGAAGTTCTCTAAAGAATCTTGTACAGTAATTGATATAGAACCACTTATGGAGAGAAAGCTGGACATCTGAACATCATCCCATGTATTCAGAGAAGAAGAAAAAGTGATTGTCAGGAATATTAGATGAGAATAATGATGCTGAAATTGAACACAAGTTTCTGTATTTGTCTCTGCCTTGTGCGATTTCACCAGGTATCTGAAAAGTAAACACAGTTTCCAAAAATTGGTGGAAAGCCTCAGTAACCTGGCCTCTTGAAAAGCAGATTCCTATGAATGCATGAACTGCCAAACTCCTTTTACAAGCAAGATAATTGTTGCTTATTTTGGTACAAAAACATTTCTACTACAGTCAATTTGCATCTTCTACCATTAACGTGCACACCTTCTGCAAAATGAACTTTGTCTGAACAGATAAAAGTGAGAAAACACAACCCACCCTTAAAAGCAAACAGCAGCACCTGTTAAGAGATGGATTTGCTACTTGTCAGTACAACAGCCTGAAGGAGCAGTGCCCACGTGGAGGCCCCTGGATGCTCACAGAAAGTAACACAGTGAACCAGTCACAGTTAACTGCCATAATCAGACTGGGAAAAATCAGATGCAGGCAGGAGGCCGTGACGAGAGGCAGGGAGAGGACTCAAGGCCGAGTATTGCCACTGCCATCTAGAGGCTTTAAAGACAGATGTTTCCTTCTGTCCATAGCTTCCCCCCCACCAAAATCTGCTTTCAAACACGAGAAGATATGAGCCAGAAGACACATAGGTTTTTAGAAAATGTAACTCCACAAAAGTCACATTCAGCATCTCCAAATCCTGTGCTCATAGTTGTTCCAAGTATCCCGTAAAAGCCCTCCAGCCGATTCAGAAGCGTATCAAAGAATTTTTCTACTTTACAGCGTTTTTTTCTTTTCAGTATTTTATCTGACATAAAGGAAGTGGTTTTCTTCTGCTAAAAATGAGGCCCTTGTGAATAATGAATAGAAACGTTCACATTAAGCACTTTTAGAAGCACTCTTTATTTTATAAGGCACAGCGTAAAGTGAGTGCATTGTCAGAATCTGGAATGTCAAATTTCACAGAAATTATTAAAACCCTTTAAAACTAGTTAGTGCTATTTATCATAACTGCCCTCTTCAATTAAACAGCTCTGTATCTTTCCCTTCACAGAACAAAATATTGTGGGGACATTAGTTCATTAACATCATAGAACGTACTACAAAATAAAATGCAAAGCTCACTTCCCATGTAGAATATATTGTACAACTAAGCACAAAGTTATTGACATAGAGAGATCCCAGTGGCAAGTCATACAACCTCAAGAAAAAAAAATTAACCAACCACTGTAAGAAGACGAAACCATTTTTGTTATGCAAGAATTGTTTCACCAAAGCAAATTCTACGCCAGAAAGATCAGATCCCTTCCTGAGTAAGTTAATTAAGTGTTTGTATAATAATGTGGATTCAGAAATGAGTGCTAAACAATTCCAAAGGAAAACTTGAGGGTTGGAGAAGAATTTCCTAGAAATCACAAGGACCAAGCATAACTCAGAAATACATAAACATCTAAAAGATTGCATGGTACACAGAAATGCTTAAGCTGACTCAGCCTAGAGGCAGACAAGAAGCTCTAGTATAGTATTTACTTGGGCTGACTGACCCTTCCTCACATCTGTATTATTATTTAGTGCAAGTGAAGTGCCACTGAAAGTGCCACTAAAATTACTCTACACGTGGTATCCAAGCCAGCATGTACACCTTCAGAAGCAAACTTCCAGAAGTGCAGACAGGGCTCTGCTGAGCCCAACTTCTCTCCTGCCAATCCCTGCTCCAGCATTTCTGCCATACCAACCAAACAGAAACTAGAGGCCAATGCTCCATGAAGAAACACGGCACTTATCATTTATGGGCTGCTTTAAAAAAGATTGTGCTATGAGGTTATGTGGGAAGAGAAAGCAAACCTTCAGAGCTGCAGTCAGACAGGTTGTCAGTCACAGAGTCAGAGAGAGGCTCAACAGGACCAATCAGCTCAGAGCCATCATGCACCTCTCCACCCTGAAAAAAAAGAGGGAAAGGAATTACTCAGCTGCTGTGCTCTGTGGAAATTCCCATTGTATAGATAGTCAAAACGGTATTTCCTCATCAGTGAATGCTCCATTACTTAAGAGTTCATGCATTTAATTAAACCATATAAGCCTGCAAAATTAAACAAGGACTTTTGGTTAAGCCATGTTTGGTTGCCAACTGCCAGACTGTCTAGATACGTAAATATTGAATTTACTGCAGCTTCAGAGTTTTGATCCACACAGACCTGCACACCTAAGTCTAACAGAGAGTGAACAATAATGCTCCTAATCTCTTGTGTCACATACAGTCTGTGCCCATCAGTGGTGCTCCCAAGAACAGGAGTGTTTGTCCATCAGACTAATGTCCCACCCATGACCCACTATCTTGAGCTCTGTCGTAGTTAAGACTTAACAAATATACAAGGAGGATGTTCTCTTCCAAGCCTGAAAGGAATCAAAGCTAAGAGAAGTAACAACAGCACTAGAAACCAGTTAAATGTTTTCAGTGTTTTTTAAATTTCTACTTCACATCTCAGGTGCACACTTTCCATGCCACTTTAACAGAAAGGGCACCATTTTCAAGGCTGTGCAACAAATGGGCATTGCTAATCTGTCCTGAACCAGCCCAGCACATTTTCACACAAGCCAGCTCATTCTTCTGGAGTTTATAACACATAGATGAGAGAGCACTCTCTTCAGATGTTTCTAAGAATTCATTGTCCAAGTCTCTCTCTCCACGGCTATTTGGACAAAAATCTGAAAAGGAGCAAAACCACCCACGGGCAGAGCTAAAGCACACGGCCTGAGCTGGTGACAGGCCAAACCTAAGGCTCTCTTACAGGAAAACATGACACTACATCAGCTAACAAATGTAAATGATTACATTGACATAACCCCTCCTTGAAGACATAGTTTCTCCTAAAAAGATATTGGTTTTCTAGTTTTATTCATTTCCTTGCAAAGTCAGAAAAGGTCCATTGAGAGGCTAAAACTAATACTTTTATTAAGCAAAGGAGGGAAAGAGAACTCTGAAAAAGTACCCAAAACCACAGAAGTACTTTCAAAGAACTGAAAAAATGCAAATGAAAATAAACCAAAAAGTAAAATAGTCTAACTCGGTCTCTCACTCATTTATTGCCACCAAAGCTTAAAGAAAATTGTTTTAAGTATTTTAAAGAACACTGCAATAACTTCATCACAAAAAAAGTGAAGAATTTTAAGCTTTGATATAATTTTGCTCTTGCATATATGTATCATTTAAATATACTAAACACATTAACATGCTGAAGTCCCAGCAGTGTCCAGCCAGATAAACATTTCCTTAATTCCAGAGAGTCACTATCATGGGTACATGTAAATTTATGCTTATGAGTTTGCAGAACATTAGACTAAGCTACTGAAAATAAAGAGGTTTGAAGGAACTGTTGAAAAGAAACAGCTTCAGCTGTAATAAAGAGGAAGTCCATATCTATGTACTGCCCTAAAATTTGTTATGGAGACTGGTTCTCACAACACTGTACAAGCAGCACATTGGACTAGTTACATGCCAAATTTGTTGCTGTGGACCTGAATCCATACAAGACCATAAGGAAACAGGGTAAACACTCTTTACTCCTTTGGTTTGAAACTATAAACACCTACTTAAAATATAGGAACAGTGATAATACTTTAATTACTTCCCACTGGAATTTATCATCACAAGTTTTGCTTATCATTCAATAAGAAAAAATTCAAATTCCTTCACCTGAAGTTTCTGTAAAACTTTCCACCTTGTAGAGGTGTGGCATGGGGTTTTTTTAAAGCCGCATTTCCAGAGTGAACGGAAAACTCCCAGTCCATTCATAAAGCATCACTGTCATTCCACAGTTTATAAAGTAAAGCAGAATCAGCACTACACTTCAGTCATGTCCGTAAGAAGCAAATACTTCTGCAAATACTAACCAACCTTAAAAAACTCTTCCAGCTGTTTGCTGTTATAGAGAGCAGGGATATTGGCAGAAAATTGCAAGAGATCTTCAGCACATTGCCTTCTTTCTTCAATCACAGTTTCATCAAATCGCCCTGGAACAGACACACAGATTGACAGTTTTAGAAATAACTACACATTTATTTCGCAATAATAACTACAACGAAAGAAACCAAAAGAGACAAAAGCAACCTTCTGGAGACAATGCCCTGAGTCTATGAAAGTCACTCCAACGCTTCAGGAGAACATAGCAAATCTTCAAACTTCCTATTCTCAATTGTCCCTAGAGTCCCGTCTTCTGCAATCCGCTCGGATGATGAAAGCTGGCAGCTACGACAAGAATCCTTCGCTCTCTCATCGTAAGAATATGTGAGGCAACACTCTTGATTAGCCAAGAGACACTAACGGATGTCCAGTGTTATCTGACAATAAATGATACATGCACAATTTGACAATATGCCAGTCAGTGTCAGCCTTGATTATGGCCCAAATCCTGTAAGGAGCTGAGCAATCTTCACATATTCTCAAGAACAACGAACAATATGAGCGGGTAGTAAACAAAGTATTGCTAAAAGCCCCCAAACAGATCTTCAATTCCAAGGTGCCATTTATGGAGGAGACAAAGTGTAGGGGAGATGGTGAAGCCCTGCTACCAGGCACTGAAGCTTTCCTCTGAAGTAGCTCCATGCAGACAGGGTCTCATCTCCTTCCGGATTCAAGAGGTAAACAGAGCTGGGAAGCAGCTCATTTACTAAAATGTATGAACCTTCCTTTTTCTCTACCCAACACCCAAAACATTCCAATTAGAAAAAACATACTTAAAAAACAATCCCACAGTTCACCTGAAGAGATTTGCTTCTCAGGAGAAAACCCTTGGACTGCTACCTTAAATTCACATCCTTCACAATTGCACACAACTTATTTTAGCTTTTTATATCAACATTGCTTTGTTGTTGAAATAGTTATAAGTTTACAAAAGAAAAAGGGCAGAGGTTAACAGTAATAATTGGAGGAGAATAGAACAGATATTGCAACAGCTATACAGAGGGGAAAAAAGGACTGGGAAGACAAGTTCAAGAAACAGTACTGCTATAACAGCATGACCAGAAAAATAAGAACCACCTGTGACAGCTCTGTGGCATTAACCTTTGAAGAGGACAAAAGAAACATTGAATACAAAAGCAAAATTCATTTATACTTAGAGCAAGCAAAAAAATAATCCCGTAAGAAAGTATCAAAGCAGGATTCTTTCCAGAAATTCTTCAAGTAAATAGCTCCTGCCCATGCGGTACCAGAAAAAAGAAAATAAAACTAAAAAGACACACACATACGCACAAGATCACAAACAAAGCTTTTGGGGCTTATTTTTCCCATGAAAGAAAAGGAAAGACATCATTGGGCTAATTTTCAGCTGGACTGGTTCCGTGCCTTGCTCACCCTGCCGTTTCAGCTGTACAAACAGGAGCAGCTATACAAAAGAGTGAACAACAAGCAAGCGGAAAGAAGGCAAAAGCAATGCTACCACGGTGACTGGCAACATTGAAATCAGGCCCTATTAAACCGCTCATCAAACTTCCTAAGTCTTCAGAGCAACACTGGGGGTGTATTAGGGCTCTTGGTTCATTCCATGCAAAACTGGACACCATGGAAAGAAAACAACTTGCCTCAGCAAAGCACACCAGCATGCGCCAGCTAAATGAATCTATAAAAATCACACGAACGCTGTTACAATGCAGTAGAAAATTGATTGTGAAGAAGTAAACACCTAACAATACCAGAAACAGACAACTCTTGCAAGAAATAAATTCTGTAAGATATTTTTCTTCATTTCTCAAGAATCTCTCCCTGTTTCATTTCATCAAACTCAATAAAAACTGATTTTCCTTATCCACATCATCTCAGTATCTCCACTGGGCAGCAGATAGGACAGATCAGGACCAGCCCTGCCAGGCTGAGCAGTGTGCATTCACTGATTGCCAGGCAGCTGCAAACCTCACAGGCCTGAGCTGAGCCTGCCTGGCCCTCAGCAGCACCAAAACACATGCTCTCTTCTTACTCGACTGCCTTTTCACAGACTTTGCAGAAGTATAACATTTGCAACCACCTTCACTCTCAAATTTAGCTGATATCAGCCACATCAGTAAGGGGTTCGACTTTCTGGCAGCACAATTACACAAGCCTTAGTTTCTTAGGAAGCTGAGCTAAAAAAAAATTAAAATACATGTTTGAACAGAGCTGTTGAAACATTAGTCACTGTTGCATTTTCCAGCCCATTAGCATCATGATACACTATCAGGAAAACCGCTTCTAGAACTAGAGGGCTTTAGGGGAAGGAAGAACATTAGTCAGTACTGGTTCAGTTCACAGACCTCCTGGCATCTTGCTGGCAGCTTAATTCCCAGGCAACCCTGCCTAACTCCTTCCTCCTTTTCCTTTTTTTGTACTTTCAAGCAATATTGTATTGCTCAACACTTCCACTATCACTCATCTCAGGGAAATGCTCAAAGGTGCTTACACAGCCAGCTGACTCTTCAAACATTTCTATCAGGATGTCATTTTGCATCTAAATCAACATTATTTCTGCCAGTCTTTACAATCTCCCAGACACACAAACTTCGTTATAGGGATCACATCTTCCTGATATTTTTAAGAAGTGTCAACTACAACTTCAGCATATAACACAGTTGTTACTCCTCCAGTGATGATCCACTCAAAATTTCCTATTTACATGGAAACCAAATGTAAATTTCTGTAAAAAGAACCCACAATTAATTTTGTGGAGCAGACCTGAACAAGAAAACACTCAGCAAGGTTTGTCTTCATGTTTCAGTTAGTTTCTCACAAGATATCCTACTGCACACGACACCAAATTCATAAATACATTACTTCATTCAGTGTCTTCAATTACAAAGGACATCCTTCTGTGAGCTTTATAATGTAAATCATCTTTCTGACTCACTGCTAGCAAGTTATCAGTATCTGGTGGTTTTTTGTTTCTCTCTTTATGGGGTGGAAGTGGTGTAGTATTTTTTATACTAGAGTACATTTCTGCAGTTGTTAGATACAAAACATGCAGATTTACCCATATTTTGGTAAAATTCCATGTGTAGTCAACATATGGAAATACTTAAGTGTCCAACAACAACAACAAAAGAAGTAGCTTGAAAGTACTGAAGAAAATTATGTTGATGCATATTACAGTAGGAGAGTAATCATGTCCCAGATATAGGCATCATAATTTTAGCAGCTGGCTATGTTAGGGCATTTTAAATTTCCATGATCAAGTTCACTGAGGCTTTTCCTATCAAATGGGTGGAAAATGTTCAAGTGAAGTCTTTCAAGTAGAAAGTCAGATTTCTTTTTCCCATCCATAGCAAGTTTCCTGCTTTGATACAAGCAGCTCTACCGCAACACCATAAAAATACACACTCTTTGTGGCAAGTCTTTAGTTGCATGAAATATGGAAGCACAGCATGACACATTTGTTTTTAAAGACATCTCAGTTCTCCACACCATCTCCTGAAACTCTGAATGGTGAACTGGAGATGTTCCTCAGGTTTAACACTTCTACTACAACTAAGTTCGACTGTCAGAACCACCAATGCTCATTTTGCAAAGTGCATGCTCTGCAAAACAATAGGTACATATATTATTTAAAGTACAGGTATCCAAAAGAGAAAATAAAAAAAACCCACCAGTTGCCCGCAATTCTACTCATAAGTTTAATTAGAAACTAGTCTAAAAGCTGCAACAATTGTAACATCACCACAGGGAAGAAACACTGCAGAAATGGTCCATCAAAGCGGCATGGAAACAAAAGATCTTGGGAGAGATGGACCTTGCAGGTCATCACTAACAGAATGAGACTGAAAACAAGTTTATCAAAACCTTGTTATCTACTAAGATTTTATTTTTCTCTAGTACAAACAATTCTCAGATTTTTAGTTTAAATTAAAATAAATCATATGGCAGTTACTATGTGTAGAGTTGCGATGGAAGGATACACAGTAAAATTTTATGATGTAAACTCAAAAATAATTCTTAAATTGGAGAGTCAGACAGTTCTGTTCCTTTTGGCTACGTACCAATCATTTAAAATTTGTTTTTACATTACCTCCACTATTTTATATTCTTCTGTGTCTCAGTTTCACTTAAATATAGTGGGGTTTGTTTTTGTTTCGTTTTAATTTCAAAGAGCTTTTTTATAAATAACTGCATTGAATGTTTCTGTGGATTTCCTTCTCTCACAATGTACATTGCAGTCACTTTTGTTCACTAAATACATTAGAAGAAGGATGTTTTTCAGAAGGGATTTCGCTCAATTCTTCCCTTGCTTACAGAGCTAGTGTAAAAACAGTTAATTTGCATTTATAGCAATTTTAAATTATTTAAGATATTAGACATCTATACGCTCTTCCATTCTGATTTTCTTTTACCCCTCTCTTTTCTCCCCTACGAATAGCTATCATGTCTTCTACCTGAAATTAAATTATGCTTTGCAAATAGTAGCCTTGTAAATAATTTGTCCAGTGAGAACTCTACTCTGTAGATCAGATATAAAATAATCTCAGAATGAAACTAATACTACATGCAAAAGGAAAAAAAAAAAGGCAAATCCATGCTGAAATGTGCTGTATGTTTAAAAACCACCAAAGTATATTTGAAACGCATGGCAATAGAAAGCAACACTGCAGCAATGCCTAAGAAACAAAAAACATTTTTTTAAAAAGCGCAAAAAGCTTAGCAATAAAAAAGAGCACATGGGAAATTCATGCCAGAAGATGCAAAACCTACTGGACTCACAAAACACCACTGCACTAATGCCAAACATACTGGGACAACACTGTAAGAACTAAAATCCACACCAAAAAACACATGGAAAACCCAGACCAGAAACAAGAGCATATGGCAGATGCATTTTAAAAAATGCCAAACATCCTGGACACTAAACCCCATACAAGGTGCATAGAGAAACCATACACACTGTTTTCTGAATGCTAATTAAAAAAAAAACAAAACAAAACAAAAAAAAACCAACCACCAAACTAAACCAACTTCTAAACACAATAAAAAGGCTTTAGTAACCCCAAAATGCCTTAGGCTCTGACAAGACTGCCCAAAAACACCTCAGAACCTGAAAACCTTGCCAAAAAGCACATTGAAAAAAAGAGCATCTGGTAGGCTCATGCCAAAAAAAATGCCAACCATGTTCAGACATTAAAAACCATTAAAATGCCCAGTGGTAAACTGCACATGGTAAATTCACGCTAAAAAGACCCAGCAAATATACTGGACACACAAAAAAATCCCCCTGGATAACTCATAAAATAACACACTGAAAAATCATACTGTGTGCCTACGCAAAAAAAAATACCACTAAAGAAATCCTGGACAGAAATAACATCATAGCCATGCCCTAGGGACAAAAACCACACCTAAAACCAGTCCAAATCCACAATGGAAACCCTGGCAAAAAAAGAGCACATGCCAAAAAACACCAAATATGCTGGACACTAAACATCACGCAAAGTTCGTACAAAAACATAACAAAGGCTGGATGCTAATGAAAAAAATAACCCCAAACCAACTTGCAAACGCCATGGAAATGCCTTCGTAACCCCAAAAACACCTGACACACCAACAAGTCCAGCAAAAATGCCTCAGAAGCCAAAAAGCCTGACAAAAACCACACTAAAAACCCTATGTGGTAGATTCATCTCAATAAAACACCAAACACATAGGATATTTAAAACCTGTTAAAATTCCCAGTAATTCTCTCTGATAGATGCACACAAAGAAAATCCAAACTCATGCTGGACGCTAAAAAAAACTATCAAAAAACAACTCCCAAAACCAAACAAACTAAAAAGCACCACCAAACCCATTCCACAGTTAGAAATGCCTCAGAAACATTTACAAAGCACACAATAGGTGTATGCCAAAAAAAGGTCAAACATGCTGGGCTAACTAAAAAATACTTAAAACTGCTGAACAACCTGCAGTATATGCATGAATAAAAAAAAGCTACACCTATGAAATGGGGGATCCAGCAAAAAATCCCACATAAAAATGCTGCAGCAATGCATTAGGAACCAAACATCTTGCCAAAAGAGCAAAGAATTCACACCAAAAACCTTGCCAAAGAAGCAAGTACATGGCAGATGCTTGCCAAAAAACACCCAACATGCTAGATGCTCACAGCTATGCAAAAAAATCCACAACAAAACCGACACACCACAACCACCACAGACTGGGTGCCTAAAAAAACAAAACACACTAAAACAATTAGTAAGTGCCATGGAAATGCCTTGGTAACCCCAAAAGCACTTTAGAAACCAAAAAGCTTATCCAAAACCAAACCAAATACACATGATAGATGCAAGTAAACAAATGTCAAACACTTGTTGGACACTTTAAAAAAACAACTTTAAAATTCTTGGGGAAAAGGCTCAAAAACAGGTGGTAAATGCACACCAAAAAGCAACAGTCAGCAACCCCTTGCAACTGCCTCAGAAACGCAGTAGACGCATGCAAAAATGATGCCAAACATGCTGAACACATTAAAAAGCTGTTGAAAAATGCTTAAAAACCCAGTGGATATTGTGTGATATATAAGGAAACCAAAAACATAGCACCAGTTTGTGCTGAACACAAAGAACACACACTAAAAAAAGTTGATTTTATAAACACAACACTGCCAAAAAAAAGTGTGGTAGGTGGAATTCTATACAGTCACACCACTTCACTGAAAGTCCACCTAGAGCCCATTCCTGAGGATATACACGTCAGGACGAAGTTAAGATCTAGAAGAGCTAATTCCTTTTTGTCACTTGCTTCTCCTGTAGAGTCACAATCCTCTTGCAGATTATTTTGGTGAAATATGCAAAACTGATCTCAAAAGCCTAGCTAGATAAAACTGACAATTGCAATCAAATTCCTATAATAAATTTTTTTTCTGTAATAAGCGCTTAATACTTTAATACAGCTCATCACTAAAAATCAGACAGCTCATATGTAAAAGATTTTGTTTGCTGTTCAAGTGCTGTTCACAAAGCTAATACAGACTTTATGCTCCTGAAAACAGAGAATGTATGTTGTAAAGATACAGAACATATACATCAATAAATATCTCAGCTACTATGTCTAACATGGAGGCAAAGACATAAACTCTTATACATTACAAAAATAAAGAAAAGTATGAAGTTATGATACCAGCACACCTACAAGCTGAGTAGTAAAAGCACAAAGAAAATTTTCCATCCAGCTACAAAACAAGATGTATTTACAGATATTGAGCTATCAAAGAATTTCAGCAAGTCAGGAAGAAATTATGCTTACCAAACACTATTGCTTTGGCAAAAGGTGGAAAGAGCTCTGTGTGTCTGCATAGGTTTTTATGAATTTGCCAAAGATCTTTGTGCAGTTTCTTAAAGTCACTGTATCTCTTCCAAACGACTATCTGAAGCAAAGAAATCAAAGAGAAGTATTAGTGAGGTTCATTGTTCACACTACATCACACCACAAATACACTGGTTTAATCACATCAGGCCACTAACTTCAGCAAATTTAACAAAAATATACAATCTGAACTGCCAACTGTAAAAAGCATTAAAAAAATGGTCATTATCTGTCTCCAAGCCGCATTTTGGCAAACAACACTACAGTGCATAGAAAAAAAAGTAAGTAAAAGCTGAAAGGAGGGCAGAGGCAGCACTGCTTCAGTCCCTCTGAGATCCAGACCTACACAGGGAGCCAGTAAGAGAGGAAAAAATGCTGAACAGGAGTGTTGCACTATCCAACATTCAACAGCACACTGTGCCTGGTGCAGCTGCAGGTGTGGGGAAGAGACACAACAGCAAAAGAGAAAACCAGGGAAGAGAAATCAATACAAGCAAGGGATTTTTAGGGACAGTACATTAAGCACCGAGGACCACAAAACAGCTCCTAAGTTGTGTGTGCAAAGTGTTGATCAGATGTAAATGCAAGCCCTCATTTTAAATGGTTTTTCATAATAACACCAAAAAAAAAGGAGTATGTTCCTTCTGCAATCTAGACAAAAACTCCGTCTTAGGAATATAAAGATGTCATTGGTTCATCATACCAGCTATTCCTGATCTATCCTTTCCAGAAAGTAGTCATCTCCCAGGTATCTACCTTATCCTTCTTCCATCTTATTCTTTCCGTTCAAGAAAGGAGGAGAACACAGTAGAAAAATCAAACCAAGGAAAGAAGTAAACAGTGAAATTTACACTTGACTGCTACTGGATTTGTTATCAGGATGAAAATATATTAACAAAGATTTTTTTTTATATCCTGACCTCGTTTTTGGTCAGACTCACTAAGCCATCACAATAAACCTCAACACTAATGTAAAGTGATTAAAGTAGAACAGAAGGGAAAAAAACAAGGAGAGAGAGTGCATGCATTCAGCAGTTGATTCCACAGCTGCATCAGTCAAATGTCTCAATTAACTTAAAACAACTAACCACAACTTAAAATATTCCAAATATTTCTGCATAATTTAACAGGTTGCCTTCTCATGAGCAATCATAACTGAAAAAGCTGAATTTTTTTTCAAGCAAACCAGATTTAGAGCATTTTTTTGGATTTTTTTTAAATACTGCAATCAGAGGTCTTCTAAGCTTCAGCAGATTCAAGTCCTACCTACAGCACAACGCAGATATAAGGTAAGAGGATCGTTAACAGTGCATATGCAAAGCTTTAGTGGCAACACCCTACCCACCTTATAAATTTAGCTATACTGAAACCAGCAGTCCTGATTCAGACTCCCTTATTGGCACGCATTTTCATGACTTAATTACAGCTGGTACTTAGTGAAGTGTAACACACAAGTGAAGAATCTCAAGAAGGCAAACTAGTCATTTTGCTAGCAGAAATAATAATTTTTCAGTGCTATACTTTTATCTAATCCAATAGCCAGAAAGTGGATGATTAGCACTTCTTGAGCAGTGCGCATATAGAACGCAAAATTGCTTAAGATGGTGAATTCTCTAAACATTAAGTTACTGTATTGTCAGTACTTGGAGATAACGTGAAAAGCTGCCAGAAAATAAGAGCACGAGATTTCATTCCACTAAAAAGCATCGTTTTTCACTGCTACAAGTGATCTCTCAATAGTCAAAAGGAAGAAAATAAATATCCATAAGTAACTCGCACAGCAAAAGCAGTCAAGGTTATCCTAAAACCTTTCAGAAGCTCATGGAAAACGTGCCTTTGCATGCATGTGGCCCAGCAAAGTTAGCAAAGTTCCCACTCTAACATCCTCATTAGAAATCAGATTTGCAGGAAGGACACACTGTACTTTGAGGCCCAACGAAGCACATCAAGTATATCATAAAACATATGTTAGACTTGTAATGCAATAAGGTGCTTGTCATGGCGAGAGCCAGTAGATCTCTATTAACTCATGCAACTCATCTGTTCCACAATGAACAAGCCTTTCTCCTAAAAGAAAAGGAAAAAAACCCATAGGACTACCCTAGATGTGATTGCCTTATATATCACATTGCCACCATCAGTCCCCAGAAGCAAGGACATTACAGTTAGGTCCGCTGGCCTTTCTGTATCTACTAACAGCCCCACACAAAACTTCACATTAATTTCTTTCATTCTTTTGAGAGGGAAGCCTTCAAGGTTCTCTTCCTTCCTGTCCCAACAGCAACAGCTGGGATTACACAGAGTTGTAACTGGCTGCACTGGGAGAGGTGCTGTAGTAAAGACTTGTACCCCAAAGGGCAGCCAAAAGAGGTGACAGAAAACTGGCAAGTGGAGGTCCCAGCACACAGCCTTAATGTGCAGCTGCACATTTGTAAAGAATGCATTAACATCACAGCAGCAGCACTAAGAGACTCCAGAAGGAGGAGGCAGGCACAGCTAAGTGGTCCTACATCGATGTGGGAAGCGGGTTGCGTGAGAGAGATCCTAAAGCAACAGGGTGGTTGTGTGCACAAAATTCTACTGAATTTCTAACTGAGCATTCTGGAAAACTGAGGTAAATTTATTTTTAGTGGGAGCAGGTTAGGGGCATATTCTTTTTCTTTCAAAGGCTGCCCACAGTTCCGTTTTTATTATAAGAGGCCATGTAACAGAAAAGCTCTCAACATATGGGGTTTTCTGACTACTATTTCCCTTTATGGCTACCATCTAGGATACTGCTTGAAATAACCAAGTATTTTCAGATACTTGCTGATAATCACCCCACACCTAACATGCTATCACATGCAGAATAATTAATATGGTACAATGCAGGGTGGGAAAAGGCAACTATCAAGAAGTTCATCACATATTTATGTCCTCTTATAATCTAGCCTATGTGAAACTCTGCATGAGTAACCTACAGCCACAGATCAAAGCAGCAACTAAAAGATACGGTTTTGCTATTGTGTCAAAACTACTTAACATATATTCATGCAACACTCTAGCTGAAAGACACTTACAATATATTTTTCTGATGAATGGACTCATCAACAGCTCTTATAAAGTGCTTTTCCTCACAAATGAAGATTAAGGTAATGGCAGAATGTGCTCATGGATAGGTTCAATTCAGGAGTCTCCCTGGAAAAGGTGAACATCAAGCTACAAACTACAGTAAAGCAGTTCTAAACTAGATCCATGATCATCTCTAATTCTGATAGGTTATTTTAATCTTCTAGAGATTAAAAAAAAATGCAAAAAGCACAAATGCTCATGGCTTGCCTGATTCTCAAGATTTCAAAGAAGGATGCAGTAAAGGGGTGTTAGATGTATTAGCCAATTCTCACCTCTGCCAAGCCACTAATCAGTAACTCAGGTCTGACCACACAGAGATGCAGTGAATTCAGTTATGAGCTCCTCTTACATTAACTGTGCAGGTTCTCCTCAACTGTAGTAAGAGACTGCACCACAAACGGAACATATGCATGTCTTACATGATGTCTGAAAAGCCATAAGGTTGTGCTTTTGAAGGAAGATTTTGCAGGTACATAGCATAACAGTAACCGTGTCAAGTCATTAGTCCAGAAAAAAAATCAAGAGGGGGGGAAAAAAAAGGTTTCTTAATCAAAAAGAAAAAAACTCCACAACGCACACACACGTGGTGTTTTTTTCTCTCTCAATAAATGGCTCCTGTGACAGACTTTTGAGGTATTTAAGTAAGAGGCACAAGAATAGAGCAGACCCTTATTCATAGACTCTTCAGAAGAGGCAAAGAATAAGCAATTTTGAAGTTTTGTCAAAGTATATCACTGGAAAATACTAAAGGAGCCTCAGAGAGATAAGCATAACATATATGACTTGCAGTCTAATCTCTCAACTATTCCTAGACTCCTCCATCTTCCCTCTTCACTAACAGACGGTAATGGTGTAGGCTTTTCAGTGAAGTGTTGGTTAAAGAGGAAAAGAGTACCTACAGCTGAGACCTAAGACTTGAATTGTGGACTGATCTCTAATTTTACCAGTAGGAGTTAAGTAACCATCAATTTGCCAATTCCAGCCCCGAGAAAAGAGCTTGTAAAGTTATCAAAGCAGTTTTGTCATCAAAAGACACTTTACTCCCTAAGACTTTGTTTCAAGTCACCATTCATCACTGAGGGATGAAATGCATCATGTTACACTAGCTACTGTTTTTAGCTATGAAAGCTAAAGACAAATGGAAACATACGAAAACTGTTTGTTCAGTTACAATGACAAAACACACAGAAACTGCTAAATTACATCGAAGATGCTTCAAAAGATATAGTGTAATACATAAAGACATTTGCACAAGTTTAAACTGTTACCTCCTGGACATCCTCTGGATTTTTTCTTGAAACAATCTGAAAAGCAAAACAAAAATGAAACCACGTAAATCCTTGGATTTTCAGTTTGGAAGTTAAAGAGTAACATACAATGATTTGTTGCTGAAGAGAAAAATCTGGAAAAAGGCAAACAGCTGCACAGCCCTGTACACTCAGAAGGTTTTCATTTAGTTTTAGAGAAGTCTAAAACCCAAAAACAACATAGTGAGGGATTTCAGCAGCAGTCAATAGTGATCACACATAAACACAGACGTACATTCTAGGCAAAACGGCACAAAAGGCATCTCTCAAAACAAAGCTACATAGAGCACATCTCCTATCACCTTTCCAGTCTCTTCCTATTAATTCATATTAGGGCCACAGTTACTCCAAATAAGAGGAGCTCATTAAGGCTCCTTGGCTTAACATAAGCTGTATACAACCTCACTGAGAATGTGAGGATTTGTATTTAGTAAGACAGTATTTCCACTCTACTTACAATCACCAGAGCGCAGACATGTCTGACTATCCTTGCGTATTTGTTTCTCCTTAAAAACTCTTTGTCTAATTAATTATAAATGACTTTGTCCAGGAGAAAATTGCAGTGAAAATCAGGCTTGGCTGCACACCATAAAGAAGCCCGTATTTTGTCATGATTTTTTTTTTTTTCTTTAAATAAATATTGATCACAAAAGCTTTTGTAATCCAGGTTTTGTCCTGGTTTTATAGACAGCAGTAAGAGCATATCCCCACAAACACACAAACCAAACAGAGACATCTTTAATTCATAACTGCAATTATCTTGTACAAGTCAGTACATCCTTCATCATACAAGCCAAAGCTGTTTAACAAAATAATTAGTCTACTGTTAGCTAAAGCAAAATAGGGCATTCTCAATCCAACTGGGACTATCCTCAGCGACACACCCTGGAATAATTGATGCCCCTGAAGAGGTGATGCGTGTAAGGAAGCGCAGGGAGCCCACACTACTTGCACCCCAGAGACTCACACACCATCCCGCCGTACCACAAGCACCATGCAGCTGTTGCTCTGAGATGGAAGCCACTGAATCCACACTTTCCTCTTGCTACGTGACAATAGCATACCCCTTCTATTCCTCAAAAACTTAGCTCTCTTCCTCCCTTCCATTTTTCAAGAATCCTTGCCAAAGCCTCCCAGATTTTGTAACATCAGTTTACTACAGACCAGCCACTCATCTCTCACACATTTTGGAGGAGATGGAAAAGAGAAGTGTTACCTTTTCTAGCAATCTCCCAAAAGACCTGAAACATTTTCCTTCACAACTCCATGTTCTTTCTCTCACCTTGCACACCAAAGTCCTCTTCTTCCAGCGTAGTCTACATTGATAAAACCTTTCTCAACTTTTCCTCACTCTTGAGTAATCTAACATTTGGCAACTTTACCAAACATTAACCTTGATGGCTGTTGCTCTTTCATTCACTACCAGGCAGTTTATAAGCACAATTGGTGAAATATTTCTAACCTCCTTTTCTAATAGCTGGCATACTTGATGCAAAGACCCTGTAGAGCTGGGGGAAGAAAATATCACAGGCATGGCTACACATCACAGAGAACACCAAAGGGCAGACACCAACTGCTTTGCTTTGCAGTTCACCTTTAGTTAAAGCCTTGCAACAGTTTTGGCAGCTAGGTAAGTTACCAGATGGGCAGAAGGAGACCCAGTGAGATGAGTAATTACCCAGCCAGTTAGTAAGAATCTGGAATAAAACCCAGAGGCCCTGTTTCACACTTGCTCTTATGTTACACCGCCTTCTATATCTACTAGCCGTGCCAACTTTCAGTCAGTACGTAATAATTTATGTGCTGTCCTACTTTGTTCTTCATATCCTTTTCTGAAGGTCAATCTCAGAAGAGGTTTGCCCCGTCCATCCAACTATAGTCAACCTAGAGAGCTGGCAAAGACGACCCAATGCCCCAAATTTTCCATGTCCTTTTCTTAATCCTTCCACAGGGATCAGTGCAGTCAGTTCCTTCTGCAAATCTGTCACATAAGCAACTGTAACCTATTTTCAAAAATATCATTAGGATACCCACCAATGAGCTGAGCAATGCGCAATTACTACGCTAAACTCTGAACACAGAGATCCTACAAGGATCCTCAACATCGAGAATACTATTCCAGATTATCCCACTCTTCATCTGACCTGCAGATATCCAATGTAACTCATTAGAATTTTAATTATCATTAATAATTGCAATCTTCCAAATTCTCTAAACTTTTATTAGTGGCCTATATTTTCAGGTATCATTAAAGAACACTCCTCATATCACAACTTGCTAGTATCTCTATCTGTTCCTTAACATGCGGAAATGGGTATTAAAAAGCCAATATTCATTTAATCTTGTCTGCATTTACCAAGATTACCATAATCTTGTCTGCATGACCATTGTCACAGTTTACAAGTAAATAAAATATATATTCTCTGCTGTTCAAATGAAACTTTTAAGAAAAAAGCTGCAATAAGGACAGACACCCTCAGCACTCAGAAGAGACTGTTATGCCTTGGGCTAGATGTTTAGGACACGCTAAACAAGTGCTTTCTCATCCATGATTATTTATCTAGATTACACTGAAACAGGAAGTTCCTTTAACTTCACTTCACAAAGGACTCAGTCATATACCAGACTAAGGAACCACAAATCTCCACTAGCACGTACTAACTAGCCTAGATCTCAACCAGAATGATATTCAACACAACGGGAAGATCCACCTCACTTTTTTCCTGGCAGTCCCCCAAAGTTGCTGAGCATCAGCTCAGCAAATACAGCTGGAGTGCTGTGGTATCAACCACGGAGCCAGATCACTGCAGGAACAGGAGGGAGGAATAGGATGAAAGAAACAGAAAGGGTACCTGATATGTACACTGAATCCTTTTTAAATCATTTTATTCAATTTCCCAAATCCTCACGTCTAGTACTATACAACAGATTACCAGATAGAGCCGTGCTGAAACAAAAGCTATTTATGCTTCTACATTTGTGAGTCCAAAGCATCCTTTGCTGCATAAAAGTGAAACAATTTTTCACTTTGAGGATTTTACCTATCAAAACACTGTAAAGAAGTAATGATCTCTGGTTAGGTCAGTTGAATTTGGACAGCTCACAGAGCAATCAGCTTCTTGCTCTGTGCTAACTCACATGCAGTCAGTGCGCAGTCTGATGCTGCACTGCCTCGCTTGGAAAGGCACCACAGCACCCACAGTTTATGGGACAAGGAGAAAGAATGACATCCCCAACTAGTTAGCCACAACTTGATTTTGAACAATTCTACAGAAACCAAAACATCACAGGGTTTAGCCAATAAGAACAAAGCCACCAGAGTAAAATAAGTAGCATAAGTCTTGGCTCATTCCTATTAGTCCTTACTTCACTGACACAACTTTTTAGTACACACACTTGGCCCATCAAGAGCAACTGCAGAAAGATGTGATGGCACTGTTTTCCTCTCTGCCTCTATTGCAGGAAAGGCTTTTTAAATTACAGCATCATAGGAAAATGCAACTCTTTTTTTCTTTTCACAAATACTAAGTCGTATTGGACTAAAAAGAACCGTTTAAACATATTTGTCCCATATTTGTGTTTGGTGAACTTGGAGATACATATACATATATATACAGTTGACAATAGAATTTTTTTTTAAATTTTTAGTTTTTCAAGTAATAGAAACTGGTCATAGGCTAACAACCCAACACTACAATCTCTATACATATCCAGAATGCTGTATTCAATGAATTAAGAAGAGGGTGCTTATAAGCATGCATTGCTCTCACAGGCAGGATGCCTACAGCTGCAGTAACTACGAGATCACGGGTCACATAAAGAAACTCTGTCGCCCTGTGACACTTTCTGATGCTCTCAATATACCCCACCACACCTGTGAGCTAAGCTCCCACTCCTCTTGAACCGATCTCCACATATTTACTTACTCTCCTCCCTTTTTTAGTTTAATAGGAAAGTGGAAGAGAAAAGAAAGCAAGGAATTTCCCTAGGAGAACAGACGGAGCTTTCAGCAAAGCCAGCACCACGGCAGCTCTCCCAACATCTGCAGCAGCTTTCCTGCTTCTCGTCTAGGCCTGACTGACCCAGAGCCCTGTGCCCGCCCAGGCTGGACCCTCCTGGGCACGCTCAGCCTCCATGCGCGGCTCAGGCAGCTCCGCGCTGCCAGCGTGGGCGTGCAGAGCCCACGCACTCCGCTCCCGCCCTGCCGCTCCTCCCGAGCTCGCTGCGCTGCGGGGCTGCCAGGAAGGCTGGGCAATCCCACTGCAACCCAGCCACGAAATCTGAGGCGGAAAAACAGGGGAAAAAGAGAAGGAGCTGTTTGTTTTTAAGCTGCTCTCGCATGCCCTGCAACGGACAGCAGGGAAATTGAGAGTTAATTGCAAAGCGCGTCTGAGGCCATTACAACATTGTGAGGCTACAAGTTTGCAGGAGGCGACCGGGGCTCGGCTCGGAAGGGGCCGCCGCGTTCCACCTACCCTTCCTCCCTTTCTCCCACCCCTGTCCCTCAGAGGGGCTTCCACGTCGCGGCCGGGCGCGCCAGGATCCCCACAAGCACGGCAGCCGCGGGCGCTATTCCGCACCCAGCGGCAGCTTTACAGCCCGAAAGCGGGGCAGGCCGGGCGCGGGGAGCGAGGGGCAGGGCGGCGGCCGCCGACTCACCCGCGCCGTGACCTTGTAGACGGTGTGGCCGCGGGGGTGCCGGCGCGGCTCCGTCACGGTGTAGAAGCGGGCCAGGTCGGCGCCGCGCTCCCGCGGGCTCAGCATCCTGCTGCTGCCCCCGCCGCGCAGCCCGCCCGGCACAGGCGGAAGCGGCGCCCGGGAACGCCCCGCCCCGCCCGGGCGGTGCCGGGGACCCGGCCCGGGGAGCCCCGCCCGGCCGCCACGGGATGCTCTGGAGTGGGGATCCCTGGCTAGTGATCTTTCCCCGAGGCTGGAAGTCGGCGCCGCAGGGATGAGGCCGAGGTGTCACGGCCCAGACGTGGCAGGCACAGCCCGGCGGCGGCGCAGCCCCGATCCAGGTGTTCTGCAAGGGCACGGCCGTGGGGGATTTACACTTGGCGGGGACTGACCGCCGAGCTCCATGCTCACACAGGCGCCCGTGGCTTCTACAAATCCGTAATGAGCCCCTGGTACGCCGCTCCCAGCGTCTGCCGTGGGCTATTTTAAGCTATGCTGCCCTAAATCCATAGGCCTGTAACGCAGAAATGACTCACGGATTTTAAAGAGGAATGCTACCAGAAAGGCAAGTTTGATGGTTATTGAGTCACCATGTTTTGTGTGTTGTGTCTCCTCCAGGTTCTTTAAGCTGTACCTGGCCTTTTCCCTGCGGATGGGCTCTCGTGCGTGCAGAGGTCTGCGGAACACTTCGGTGTTAGGAAACCCTCCAGGGTTTGAGGAGCGTTGCTTCAGTTCTGAGGAGCATAACTGCTGCAGGACCTTGTCCTTTTGTAAGATTATCTTCGATTTCTTGTCTGTAGTGGGATCTGTACCAATGTAGATCTCACACTTCAGATTATATAAACTCTTAAGATTTCTTTTTTTAATCACTGTGCTTTCATTAATTTAATTGCAGATGTTAAAAAACCAGCTTTTCCATACCAGGTTATTAATATCTTTGCTCTCGTGCAGTTTTTTGACATAAAGTATTTAACAATACTTAATTGCGTGTCTTTGTGAAAGATGAGAGTCTCTGTACTGAAGTTCATAGTAAGCAAGTGCCTCTCCTTTGAGGAACATTTTCTTAAGGAAGGGGAAAGAAAGAGGACATTGGTTGTTAGCAGCTCACTTGTCACTCTCACTTATCTTCTGAGAGAGGAAGAACGTGTCTTTTACATCTTGTGCTGGTACACAGAACTTCATGGCACTTATATAAGTTATCAGAAGTTTGCAAACGCAAGTACTTGGGGGAGAGAGTCAGTGAGTAACTAGAGAGACAAATACATCAGGCTTAGGAAATGTACGGAACTGAAAACAGCAAGAGGCAGTTCATTTGAAGTTTGCCCAGCCCCTGCACATTTCTAGGCATCTGCTGCTAACCACGTTTAGAAAGCAGGAAACTGAGCTCAGTGGACCATTGATCTGAGCCACCGTGGCTGTTCTTATGTGCAGCGTAATCAATCAAAGCATCCCTCAGTGAGTCAGTAGCCTCCGTTCACTAGGGAGTTACAAAAGCTCAAATGACTCATAAAATAATTTGGCTTCTACTTATAAATCAGAATTTGGAGATACCTAATTCTGAAGAATATAATTTCAAACGGTATAGCCAACACAAAATAGTAATTAGACAGGAATAAAAAATCCACAATTAAGTGTTACTGGCTTACTAAGACTTCTCTAGGTCAAGGCAAGAAAATCTAGCAACACTGAGATGAGAGACAATTTGCATCATATTAATAGGTTAGTCTTTTTCTTATCTTCTGTTTTGTCTATTACACAACTTCCATGCTTTTCAGCACATCTTCCTTTTCATTAAAACCCAAAGCTTCAGTGATTTCTTTTTTTCCAGCATCACTACTGAGATTACTACTATGTAAAAACCTTTGAAGTGACAGATCAATTTGGGTGTTTGTGCAGGTCAAAATACCAAAAATAACTGCAGGTTATGTGTAGATTCTGCTCCTAGAAATAACAGCAGTTGTTGTTGCTATAGCTATGACTTACTGTCTTCTGTCCTAGAAATACATCTAAAAGATAAGAATACAAAAATTCAGACAAGAACAAAGCACCTAAACAAGTTGGTCTTGAAAATACAGTTGGGAGATCCTTTACTATATATGTATTGTGCGGCCAGTAGTTTCACTCTCATGTTGTGAAGAAACTAACAGAAAATGGATGGCTATTTTTACCTTTCACCAGTAACTTTGTGTCCAAGAAATGGAAAACCCAAAGTGGATTTGACGCGTTGCCTAACTAGCGTGCTCATCACTGCATTATTTCAATTCCAGTTTTCCCCACCACTCCTGGGAAAACTTCAACTGTTATTTAAAGTCACTTTTATGACAGATATAAAAGGAATGTAGAGAAACAGTATTTTACTTGATTACAGTTCTGCACAGCATCTGCACTATTCAGCACTATAATTTTTCATACGCTTTGTGCTACATTTCCTTACAGTAAACAGGGCCAGCATTTCCTCTGTCCTCAGAAGACCTCAAGAAAGCTTAAGTTCTAAGTGCTTATTCAAGCAACGTCTGCAGAGCCAGAGGATTGTTTCTGCAGCTGGTAAGCAGCGGTGGGTCTGTAAGCGGGGGCTGCAGGGCGGGCAGGTCTCTCACCCAACCCTCAGGCCAGCTCTCCTCAGCAGAGCGCCTTCAGCTGCATTTTAAAACGTGACAATGCTGAAATACTTGCTTGGGTGAGTGGGGTTTGTTTCTTCTTCTGCAAACACTAAGCATGGTGCTGCTGCCTTTGAAATATACGGCACCTTGAAATACACGGCAGCTCTTTCTCGGCCCCTTTGACCCTGCAGGAACACACGGTGATTCCAGGGAGAAGACCATGTATGGAAACTATCACAGAATACGCTGAGTTGGAAGGGACCCACAAGGATCATCAAAGTCCAACCTCTGGCCCTGCACAGGACATCCCCGAGGGTCACACCATGTGCCTGAGAGCGTTGTCCAAATGCTTCTGGAATTCTGCCAGACTTGGTGCTGTGACCACTTCCCTGGGGAGCCTGTTCCAGTGCCCGACCACCCTCTGGCTGAAGAAACTACTGCACGAACACAGTGCTACCTCAATTTAAACGCTTCAAAAGCCCGCAATCTGGCTGACTACATGCCAGTTTTGCTGCGCCCTGGAGCGGCCGATGCCCCGGCGCGGCCCCGGGAAGGGACCGCGGGCCCGGGGGCGTCACCCGCCCGGGGCCGAGATGGCGGCCGGGGCTCGGCGTCGGCTTCCCGGACTAAACATGGCCGCGGGCCCGGCCCTTGGACTACGAGTCCCAGGAGCGAGCGGGAGGGTGCGGCGCGGCCGCAGCCCGCGCGGGGCATGAGGAGGCGGCGGCGGGGCGGCCGGAGCGCGGCGGGCGG
>VZTF01003543.1:529136-579746 GCA_013397755.1 Cnemophilus loriae | reverse complement strand
CGGAGCTGGCGCTGCCCTGGGCTGACCCCTTCGGGGGGCGCCGGGGCTGCGCGGGGCCACTAGCGGGGCCCCCCTGGGCCGGGCCCGCGCCCGGGCCGGCTGGGAGGTAACCGGGGCTGGGGGCGCTGGTGTCAAATGCCCGCCATTAGGCCGAGCAGGGCCGCGGTAAATAGCGCCCAGCGTGGCGTGGGGCATGCTGCTGCCGGGGGGGGGGGGCTGTGGGGCCAGGAGTTTAGCAGGGAGCAGTTCCTCAGCGCTTTTCTGTGAAGTAAGTGTTTCAGGAGGCTTTCGTGAAGGAGTGGTGCCTCTTTTTGCTCCGTAGTAATGCTGTGGTGTGCGGCGGGGTGTTTTGTTTTTGTGTCTGCCGGACTACATCTGGTGCGCTGTGGCGGAAAAGGGTTATTTCAGGCCAAGCGGGTTTTGCTGCAAGTTGTATTAGCCATTAGAGGGTGTCCAGAGGAGGGCAGTGAAGATGATGAAGGGCCTTGAGGGGAATCCATGTGAGGAGCGGCCGAAGTACTTTTCAGCCTGGAGGAGACTGAGGAGAGACCTCAATGCAGTTGCAACTTCCTCATGGGGGGAAGAGGAGGGGCAGGCACTGATCTCTTCCCTGTGGTGCCCAGTGACAGGACCCGAGGGAATGGCCCGAAGCTGTGTCAGGGCAGGTTGAGGCTGGATATTAGGAAAAGCTTCTTCACCCAGAGGGTGGCTGGGCACTGGAATAGGGTCCCCAGGGCAGTGTTCACAGCACAAGGCAGCCTGACAGAGCTCAAGAAGCATTTGGACAATGCTCTCAGGCACGTGGTGTGACTCTTNCAATGCTCTCAGGCACGTGGTGTTACTCGTGGGGATGTTCTGTGTAGATCCAGGAGCTGGACTCGATGATTCTTGCGGGTCCCTTCCAACTCAGCATGTTCTGTGATTCAGTGAATTCTGTATTTCGGTTTATTTGCTCGGCTGAATGGCAGCTGGGAGGTTCTCACTTCAGTTCAACTTCAGACATACCAAGCTTTGTTATCTTTTGCTTATAAGCTCAAAATACACTTTATTTAAACAGTGAGGAAGCTGAGACAGATTATTGTCACTCAGCCTTCCTTCCTGTGATTTTGTTGAGAGACAGATTTCTTTTTTCTTCTAAATAAAAAAAAAAAAAAAGAAAAAAACCCACCCTTTTTTTATGGCTTTAGTTGCTGAGCTGTGGTTTGCTCTCCTGGAAAAGAAATAAGAATACAGATTTAGTCTTAAGCTGGTGCTAGTGATGCCTTGAGACTTAGTACCTTTATTTCCCTGTTGTGTTGGCATTGGGATTTGAGCCAAATCAGTGGCTTTCCAAAGTTCTGACTGCATGCAGGAAAGTAGTCTTCTCATTCCTTACAAATAGCGTTATGATAAAGTTAATGCAGCATGCCAAAATGACCTTTTGTAAAGGTCATTCCTCTGAGCACTTGAGAGATCTAACACTTGAATTCAACAAAGCAGAAAATAAATTGTAAATAGTTACTCAGATGGATAGGGTTTGGACACTAAATGGCACTTGTAAATGTGAGGGGAGGAAAAGGATGCAAGATCAGTTTGTAAAGTAACATTTTTCATACCATTTAGATAAATGTTTAAATATCTTGTATATATCTATAAGCATTTGAATATCTTGTATGCGTTAACTTGTAGAGAAAGAGTATCTTGTATAATCCTGACCAGCATGACTTGCCTCCACAGCCTTCTACAGGTGGATGTAGTTGTGTGCAAGTAATGAAACTTGTGCTTTTTTGGTAGACACTCGATGCTGCCCCGCCATGTGCAGAGGCTGGGCAGAGACTGGATCACCCACTGGAATGGCTCCCAGATACTTGCCTTGAACAGCCCAGTTTCCAGCTGTATGAGATGGGCCGGACACTATCCTCCCTGGGCCTCATTTCCACTCCCTATTTCAGCTGATTTCTCAGGAAACTGGAGATTCCCTCCATTTTTTGGACCTCGGAGACAGTTTCAGAACTCTAATTGGCATCTTGATAACTACACGCAAAGTTGTTGTTTTCACCTACCCAACCCCAGTATGAAATCTGAGGGAGAAGAACCATTGACAAAGAAGAGAAGACTCAGTGGCCAGGATGATACTTCAACTCCTGAACAGGAAACAAACTTGTCTAATCAGAAGGAAGTATCTTGTCTTTCTGTAGCACAGAATGAAGAAAAACATGGCAGCAAGAAAGGTAAAAGATGCTCTTTGCTCATTTTCCATGTTTATTTGTAATGCTAAATACACCAAATGAGTTAGAGTTATGGGCAGTATTGCCTGCTCCTTTTGAGTTTCTGTTTGTCTTGGCACCCCTCTCAGGAAAACGTGTCTTAAAAATGGTCCAGTTTTGTAACACTGTTTGGTCTGTAAACTTGTATTTTGTGCTGTCAAACAGTCTACCAGAACTAGGTTCAGTGCACTTGGCAGTAGAACACGGTTGTGTGAGGGATTGCCCAACTTGGAGAGTCCTGAGCTTGGTTCAGACAGCACGCTCTCATGTCTCTGTCACCAGGTCATGTCTGTTAACTTGGAAACTCTAAAAAGCAAAAATATTTGGCTGACTTGCTGTAGGGCCGAGCTGGGCTGGCAGTTGTAAAGCTTCATTCCTTGTACTCTACCTGAGGTCATAAACCCTGCTGGACTCGAACTGGTTTCTTTCCAGACCAGTTGAGTTATCTGTGACCTAGAAAAGTGAGAATTAATGGACTGAGATTTAATGGTGCTTGCTTCCAGTGTGATCGTGTGATTTTGTTTTTACAACTGTATTCTGCCAGTGGCATGTTAGCAGGTTTTGTGTCAGATCACATCTGACAGAGCAAGCAGCACGTGTGCTTATCCAGAGAAATACAGGAAGAAGTGCAGAGTTGTCTACCCGGCTCAGTAACAAACTTCAATGAAACTTCAAAGTGTCTGTGTTATCTTACTACAGATGCAATCTTGTACATAGCATCCAAATATTTTACTGAGTTTTGTGTATATTTACAGTTTTGTGTAGTGTGAAACAAATAGAGGGACACAGGCAAAATTGTGGCCCTCTTGCGTAAATCACTTCCTTAGCAAAATAAGCTGGGAATTGTATTATGACTAAAAGGGCCAATAGATGCTATCAGCATCCCATAGGGATTTTTGGACACAAACATCCATAAGGCTTAGAAAGATCATATCCATCTGTAGGAGCACAGCAATGAAATTTACTACCCAAATAGGACAGATGGTAACTGCTATAGCTGCAGTCTGCCACTGGTTATTAGCACAGGTAACTGGACCTCTGCTTGCTTTCAGATGAGGTCAGATATAAAGGGTGAAAAGCATCTCTGTTTGTGAGTTTTTAAGTGGAGAAATACATTTCTTAAAAAGTAATTGGATGCTTAATGATGGGCAGGTATATTATTATGAGTTTTCATACTAACAATAAGTATGAAATTAGAAATGGCAGAAAGGCAAAGGAAGCCTTTTCAGAAGTTCTTGGTAATTCTAAGACTTAATGATTTCTTGATTTCTCAACTCACTGAGGAAAATTGGATTCATTATTTGTTTTGGGACTCCTGTAGAAGACCCTGTTGCAGCTTATGGCTGAGTTTTACAGACTGTACGCAGGCTAGAGGTGATTGATTGATTCCTAACCCTTTGTTAGTCATGGATAGAGAGATCAACAAGATGCCCATGTGCTGCTCCAAGGAGTGTATCCCAGGCTGGCATACACCATCTCTGCTGAGGAGGCAGTGGCGGAAGGCAGTGTGAGACTCTCAGCAGACTGGATTTGGCTCACCAGTTTGACAGCCCTTCTACAGGAGCAGGGGGTGTAGTCTGATTGCAAAAGTCTCCTTAGAGCATGCCAGTTCCCTAGTTTCAAAGCAGCTGAAATCCAGGGCATGTCATGGTTTTGTGCTGTTTGTTTTGGGGGTGGGGTTTTTTTCTTTGTTTGATTTTTTTTTTTTTTTTAAACTGATGCTTATATAAAATCCATCTTAAACAGAGGGTCTGAATCACTGCTAATTGAATAAGCTTTCAGAATTATTTAAGCGATTTGAAAGACAAATAGTTGTCAGCAGAATGATTTCCAAGAGCAGTAAGAAGTCATATGGTCTATAATATAACTTTTTTCTGCTTCGTGTGCTTTTAACAGGAACCATCAAAAGACACTGGGAATATTTCTGTCAGCAGAGTAAAACAATGAAAATCACTAAAAATAAAGGATATGACCAAAGCAGTACAGGAAGTGAGGCAACATTTGATTTTACAGTCATGTCCTACAATATTCTGTCACAGAATTTGTTGGAAGACAACTCTCACCTGTATAAACACTGCAGGCAGCGATTGCTATTCTGGACATACAGATTTCCCAACATCCTACAAGAAATCAAGGAGCTGGATGCAGATGTGAGTAGAAAATGAGCATGTGGATATTTCTAAAGAACTGATAAACTGAAGTAACAAATTCTGCTACTCTGTACTGGGGTCTGAAAAAGCACTGCTGTGATTTTGCTAGGTTGTAGAGTTTATTGTTTGTTTTTGAGGACACATAAATTATTGTAAGTCTTAATCAGGAAATCAAGTCAGTAAAATTTTGCTTCAGTTGTTGTTCAGACCAGCAGAAGTTCCTGATAGAATCCATCCTGTTTGTGTCAGAAAACAGTACTGAAAAAACGTTGTATTAGGGAAGCCACAGAAAAACGGCCTTGTACCATTTGAAAAATGCAGTTATGTTAGTATGTAGCCAGGAATCTGGAAATTAAAAGTCACCTTCAAGCTCTTCCTTTCTTCCTAATAAATTTATACATCCTGTGTGCACATATCTTTACAATGAGATACCTTACACAACTCTCTGAGAGGAGCAGCTGCTGTCAGACCCTGGTAGGTGCAGGTGCCCTTTCCACAGAGAAATTCCTGCTAAAGGACATAGATTTTTAACTATTTCATTGGTTGGAACTGTAACCTTAAGTGAAGCAGAGATTTCAGAATGTTGCTTGAGATTTGACTCTCCCTTGAGACCTTGAATGAGCTGATGTCAGCTGGGCAAGTGGAATGTGTTGCTGCAGTTCAGCAATCAGGGGTAACTTGTTCCCCTTTGGGAACTCTGTCCTTTATCCCAGTGGTGGTTGTAAATCTGTGTTACTGCAGCGTGCTGGGTGAAGGCTCAGAGATGCTCACAGCTAGAGCTGGACTTGATCCTTGTGGGTCCATTCCAGCTCAAAATATTCTGTGACTCTGTGAACTCTCTTAAATGAATATTTTGAGTTTGATCTTAGGTTCAGGTTCTTATAATATGGAAGCCTGTTTTCCACCTTGTAGTATGCCGTTGGCCTCTTCATCTCTCCTCTCTGGCACTGAGCCTTCCCCTGAACTGAGAGGAGAATGTAGTAACAAGTTACTATTTTGATTAAATTTAATCTCACATCTCAAAATGTCTGTCTGAGAAAGGGTGGGAGGAATTGGGGCCTTGTCCCTAATCTTAGGGAGCATTTTCTATAGAAGAGTGAATTCTTTGTGGGATTATGGAGTCAAAAAGTTTCTGAATTTGTTTTTTTTTTAAATACCTGTACAGACTGGCCAACAGAGATATGCTGTGGTAATATTTGGATGCACTTACTAATATATTTTAATTGTAAACCTCTGCCTTAGGTGCTTTGCTTACAAGAAGTCCAAGAAGACCACTATAGAACAGAGATCAAGTCAAGTTTGGAATCCTTGGGTATGATGAAACTCTTAGGACCAATACATTGTCTTCTCCTGGCAGGGGTAGTTCGTTACCCTTTGGGAACACAGTTCTTTGGGAACTCAGTACTAGTTTCCTCAAAAAAAACTCTCATAGAGTCAAGTCCTTTGCCATCACATGCAACAATGTTGTGTATCCTCTTTTACAAATTCGTCAAGTGCTGTCTTGAAACTACCTCAGTGTTTTTTACCAGTATTCCTGTTGGGCAGCTCTTCAAGGGCACATTTTTCTGCCTTGAAACCTTCCAAATATCAGCACTAAATGTTATCCATGGTCAGTATATATTCATTAGTTTTTATACAAGTGCTGTCAGTCAGTCTGAATAGACTATCTTGTCACTCTCCCTCGTGTGATTTTATGGAAGGAACATGTTGCTAAGGGTTTGATTCCATGGTGGTTTAAACTGATCTGAATCTTTTGTGCCCTGCACCACCTTCCAGTCCCAGGGCCTCGCTTCCATCCTGGCACTGGTTCTTGTCTGATGCCAGGAGGACGTGGTAGAGGAGCAGCACTGGACTGATACTTTTTTCTTTCTTAGTTGAGGTTGTCCAGCTCCCAGAATTGAGTGTTTGCAAAGAAGATGGAGTAGTGGCAGTACTGACTGAAATCCACTTGAAACGTGAAACAACACTGTGAGGCCAGGCTTGTGGGGGCAAGTGATCTTGTAGCTGCTGTACAAGAGGATCTGGAGCTTGCTTTAGCTCTTCCTTTCCCCATCCCTAGCTCCCAGATGTGTGTCCTGCCACTTATCCTGGACTAGTTCTGGCACTCACTAGTGAAATCCACCAGTCCAGCAGAATACTATCCAGACTAATTTTATTTTTCTGGGTTAGTTTTCTGTTGGCTGACTGAGTTAGCAGTAAGTGCCACAACAAGTGGCCTGAATCTGGGAGAGGGGAATGGGAATCCCCTGTTCCAGCACTGGTGTGAGCTCAGGTCAACTCACCCTACTTCACTAAGGCTGTACTTCATGAATTCATATGGTCGGGGCAGGGCAGAGAACATTTAAAAATGGCAAAAACTAGATACTGTTTCAAGATCTAAAGTTTTTTCCTTATGTAAATAAGGTCTTGTTTAAATCTTGTTCAAATCATCTCTACATAAAATGAAGAAATTGGCAAATTGCTGTTTCTAGATGGACTTGTTTGAACTCCAGTGCTGTCATTTGGTCAGTGTCTCTGTTTCCTTGGTGAAAGCTTGCCACTTGCTGCTCACTGGATAATTGCATAATTATGTAAATATGTTGGAGACCTTTGTTCTATGAATCATTTTAGACATTGACTAATGACTTAGCATGATTAAGGCTTTTGATTGGTAATGCTTCACTGGTATTACTCCTAAACCATTCTTGTAACATCCAGAAAAAACTTCAACACACAAGGCCACTTCTATGTGACTTGGGGGCTTCCTTTGTTGGTTTGGTTTGGGTTTTTTTCCACATGAGGAGATAAGAACATGGCTTGTGTCTTAGAGTATGTAGATGTTTACACATTGCAAAAGGTATTGGACCAGGCTTCCTGTCCTGCCTCGCCTCAGCTCAGATTAGGGCAGAAAGAAAAGTGAACATGAGTCTGTGTGAACTCCGTACAGACTTTGGTACTTCAGACTGGGGGTTGACTGTCACGTGAGAAAAGCAGCGTGAGATTTTTCTAATTTATTTTTTTTGGTTTAAAATCTCTATTTATACAATAGTATTTTATCTTCTTAATTGCCTTTCTTGCAGGGTATCACTGTGAGTATAAAATGAGGACAGGCAGAAAACCTGATGGCTGTGCCATTTGCTTCAAAACTTCGAAATTTAGCCTGATTTCCTCAAACCCCGTGGAATTTTTTCGCCGTGATATCCCACTCTTGGACAGGGACAACGTTGGACTGGTGTTGCTGCTGCGGCCCAGATTTCACTGTAAAGCCAATGCTGCCATCTGTATTGCCAATACACACTTGCTGTACAACCCAAGGAGAGGGGACATCAAACTGACCCAGCTTGCAATGCTCCTGGCAGAGATTGCCAGTGTTGCCCCTCAGAAGGATGGTTCCTTCTGCCCAATTATCATCTGTGGGGACTTCAATTCTGTTCCTGGCTCTCCACTGTACAGATTTATAATGGAAGGAAAGTTAAATTATGAAGGACTTGCTATAGGGAAGGTAAGCTGTGCTTCTCACTTCTCACCAAAAAAATGGTTAATGCTGATTAAAGAGAAATATTTGAGTGGTGCTGTGATTGTTTCCATTGCAGTGCCTTAGTGCCCTCTCTGCAGCCTGCAAAGCAAAAGTTACTACAGTTACTTACATAAGCTTGGATATATTAGTGGTGCCTTAGGGAATATTGTATGCTCTTCCAGCATTCTGAAAGGAAAAACTCACCAACAATCATTCCTGAAATGTCGTGAATCTACAGGATGATGGTATCACTGTGTTTGGATGATTTTATCACTGTGTTTTAAGTGTCCCAGTCTATAAGTAGGATAAAATAACCACTTAATCAAAAACCTACTGTGTGCTCTGTGGGAAGATGACTCTTACTGTAGATAAACTTGGTGGCTACGGTAATTGTAAAGGCAAAGCTGCAATTAGACGCTGAACCTCAACTATTTCATGTTAAATGATGTCTTGTTGTGAGCTGTGGTACGCGGCTGTTGGATGTGTCACGTGCTATTTAATAGGAGTGACTGAACTACATAAAATGAGAAAACGTGATAAAAAAATAGCCCTGCTGGGTGTTCTTTGCTAGTGGGGAGTTGATTAAAGCCCCCATTTGACTTGACTTGCTCCCAGAAGGATCAGCATCCTGAAGCTGAAGTGTCTGCTGGGTAGCTCTGTTTGCTGAGCCAGTGCTGCCACATTGCTAAAAGTGTCCTTGGAAGTGTCTCGGTATCACAAGAACCATCTGGAAAAATGAGGTAGCTGCAAAGAACTTGCTACGGATAAACAAAATGGATGTTAATAAAGGGTGTTATTTTTACAGGGATTTGACTCAATATAAAAGAGTTATTCTAAGCGGCTGGCACTTTTTCTTTTTCCTTAAACTTTACCAAAAATGTTCACTTATTTCAGGTTTGTTTGGTGGTTTTTTTGGTTTTTTTAGATCAGATCTCTGTCTGAAAAAAGCTTGTGTTGTCTTTCTTAGGTCTCTGGACAAGAACAGTTTCCAAGGGGACAAAGAATCTTATCTATTCCAATTTGGCCAAAAAAATTAGGTATTTCACAGAACTGTGTATATGAAATAAAACAGCAACAAAAAGAAGAAAATGCAGGTCAGTTTTTGGATTAATGAATGTTTGTGACCCTTTGAAAGTATCATTCACCTAGTACTGAAACCTATCCGTTCTGTTTTAGTGGGGGAAAAACAGTGAGTCTTGAGCTTACAAAACTTCCTTGTTGGGCTCATTAGAATGTAAAGTGATTTATTCACATAAACTTTGCAAATTCAAATCTTTATAAGATAATAGTGAGAAATTTCCCTTCAGGAGTTGGTGTGTAATGTTTAAACTGCTTTGACTGGGAAGAGAGAGGTGAAGCAATGCAGCACATGGACGTAGTGTGAACCTGCATTCTGCCTCAGTGTTTATGAATTATAGTGTTGGTACCTCATGGAACAGTTGGGAAAAGCAAGTGATTCCTTGCTGAGTATGGCTACATCTTTCATCCACTATTTTTCTCTTTGACAGAAAAAACAATTTTAAATGAATGGGACATAATGTAAAAGAGTCTATAGAGGGGATGTTACTAACGGAACAGAAGAATTTAATCCAGTTTGGCGAATTGTATCTTGCCTGCTGCAAAAAATAAGTGTACTTAAAGATACTTTTTTTTCCTATAGCTTTTCCGTAGCTCTTCAGTATTGGTCTCTCTTATATCCTATTTTAAAATGTAAATTGAATTTATTTTTATTTTGCAGGAGAAAAATTGGAAGCAGCAAAACCGGACAACACTGAGGAGATTGTAATAGCACCTGAAAAGTATGTGTTGGGAAAAAATATGGGAGCCCTTGGCTGGTTTCTTGGGGATTGGTTTTGGTTTTAGACCAAATTTATATCTGATTCCAGCTGTGGATACCGGATGATCACCCAGCCCAGTCTGCCCTTTTGGCAAAAACATCATTGTCCATTTAGACATTAAAAGGCTGATCAGACAGCAAAAGACTAGAACTGGCAATGATGGAATGTCTGTTCTTTCAGGAGCTTGCAGATACTTTTTCAGAATGCAGGGCTGAGGTGTCGGTGCTGTTTAGAGGATACTTTCTGTCTGCTTATTAAAAGAATGCTTCTGGCGGTTTTTGTCACTTCTTGACATAAACAGGACATCATCCTCTGTGGGGACGTTGCAAGAAACATGTGAACTTCAGTCCAGTTGCAGAAGCCATGTTTTTAAAAGAGGGAGAGGGAAAAAATAAACCAGTGTTGTCCAGCTGCTAAAGTATTGGCACTTCTCTCTCTTTTTATTGTTTTTGATACACTGGTTTATGGATGTAGTAAAATCCTATAATACAGCATGAAATTTGGGTGAAGGAGGGAAAGGAACTGGAAGGGTCATAAAATCTTCCTTGTCATGAGTTATGTGGGAGAATTTAAATTCTTTGAGTCTGAGAACTGTGGAGTATTACGAATTTGGGAATACAACTTCCACTCAGATAAAAACATTTGCTTGTTAAACTGAAGAAGGAAGCCATGGCAAGAACGGTGAGAAGGAAAATGTAACTGCTTTTTGAAAGGAAGAATATATTTGCATTTACCAAACTGGTAAAGGCATATAAAGTAAGGCATAGAAGAAGGAAATTGCCCTAAATGTATGTGTGGATGTCAGACTCCAAGTCAGCCATTCGTTACCAGAAATGAGATCTTGGTATCACTGCAGATAGTCATATTAGAACTCTTGGTGATTCTTGGTGATGAAAAAGGTAAGTCATGGCATTTCGGAGAGAAGAGGTGGACAATAAACAGGAAGCCCTATGCTACGGTTTAAATCCATAGCATGCTGAATGCTTCTTGCAGAGTTTTTTTCCCTCATCTTAAAAGGGATGTCATGTAACAAAAGCAGAAATTACTGCTTGTCTGTGTTGCACCAACTGGCATGTTAGTCTCTTCTCTGAATCAGGCAAGGTAACATGCCGATTTTTTTTTTAATTGCTTGGGTTTCAACCAGAACACATTGCAGCCCAGGTTTAAAATGCGAGATGAGGCAGGTACACCTGAGGGATGGATGATTTGCAGAGATGATGGAAGCAAATGTGTGGGAGACAGGAGTTCTTTTGCTGAAAGGTGCAGTTTTGTAGTTTGCTTTCAAGATGGAAAAGACAGGTGAGACAAGATGGGCTGAACTGGAGAGGAATAGACAAATGATGGGGAGACAGAAAATGGGAGCCTGAGTGGAAGAAAGACATAAGCATAACCTAACTTGGAAGCTTGATAGGTCTAGCTTGGGGGAGGGAAAAAACCCCTAAAAATCGAAATTTCTCTTTATGTTGAAGTGCCTGGATAGATGAGTTTGTGCTTTGTTGCTTTCATATGAGCTGCTTTCATGGACATTTCTGCCTGCATGTCAGGGAGAGGTTGCTGAGTGAATGTGAATGCTTACATGTGAATGCTTACAAAATGTATATGGAGTTGAAAGCTATCAATAATTAAAGTGTCAGCTAAGCCAGTTCTGATCAGCTCTTTCATTTGAAAATGCTGCCTGCATTTTGCCTTCTGAGTTTTAGGCCTCTCACAGAAAAGGCTATGGGATGGCTTTCAGGAGAGAAACACTAGTTTGCATAGCCAGATAATTCATTTTGTTTGTAACCAGGAACTATTTGGTATTTCTTCTTCATTGCTTATTCCTTCTTGGTAATGCAAGAAAATAAAATTCTTTTCTTTGATGTCTCTTTAGGTTGTCTTCAAAATTGCGGCACCATTTTAAATTGTCTTCAGTCTATTCTCATTATTTCCCTGAAACTGGGATACCAGAAGTGACAACTTGTCATTCCCGAAGTGCTGTCACTGTGGATTATATTTTCTATTCTGCAGCAAATGATGATACTGCTACCCAGCCAGGTAAAGAAACCAACTTTTAATTTTCATAAATGCTAAACAGCAATATTTATTTTTAATGTAATGATAATTTAATCCATATGAAGTACCTCAGAGGTTTGTGGTGGTGCTTTGAATGTCAGCTGTTACCTGAGAAACGTGGCTGGCCTTGTCAGCTCACCACTGCTGGACTTGTAGTGCCACGCGGGACAAACCTGACAGAACATTTCGGTAGTTCCCGTCTCAGCATGGAGACAAGCTGGACGTATAGGAAAGCAGCAGTGGAAGTAGCACCCAAGAAATACTGCTGTCAGTAACGCAGGCCAGACCTACAGCAAGGCAGTATTTCCAATTATCTGATCAACACAATGGTGAACAGCAATTTATGATGTTCATTTAAACTGATAAACGAACTGTTTCCTGGCAATTTACTTCTCAGCTTGTCTTGCTTGTCTTTACTGCTTGCTTGTCTGCCAAGTAACTCCGTGGCCTTTCTCTGAGCATAGTCACTGGCACAAGCCCAGCTCTCCGGTTTGCAGTTGCAGCTAAAAGTCACCAGATGGTGCAAGAAAATCGCAGTACCTGTGTGGGAATTTTGTAATGGGTAGCACAGTGTTTCTCTGTCCTTTACTGCACTGGGACTCGTTCCGTGGGCGCTTCTGAGCAGTTTGCTTCCATGCCCTCAGGAGTTCTGTGTTTTATGCCATCAACAAACATCCGTGCAGTGCTAGCAGATAAATGTCTCTGCAGAACTCAGAGCAAAGAAACCTGCATTCCATTCCTGCTCCCACTGTAGAGTGCAACTGATTTTTATAAATTAACATTGTTTTCAGTATTTTGAATGAGAACACCACCTTCTCGTACAATCTCTCGTAACTTGAGACTAGATTGTTAAAATTCATTGAGTCAATTCATAAAGTTGAATTTGTCATAACACGCACAGTAAATGCTACCTTAATGTAAAATAGCAAACACAAAAGCTTTGATTGAAAAACCAGGATATGGGAAGTATTTAAATGACTTCTGAATGCCATGTGATTTAATAGAGTGCTGTGGGATTTCAGAGTGTGTCCCTGCACAAAATTTAATCCTAATTCACCTTTTTATATATTTTTTGCACCATCATTGCCCCAGCAGAGATACAGCACTTTTTTCTTTTTGCACTTGTTTTTCAAATAGATTCTTCCCACATCAGAACACAGAATGGAACCAAACTTGAATTTTCCAGCTACTTTATACTTTAAACTGGTATAGTTTTTATTCATGAGCTCTTAGAAACTAAGTGATGGTTTGGATTTTCAGTTTTCTAATGACCTGAGCCTCTGTATTTAAAGTTGCCAAAGTCTGAACAAGTAAATAATAAATGTGGTCTAGGCTGACTGATGGGGTTTTTCCATTTAAAGGGTTTTATTTTAAAATATTCATGCTTTATTCTGTCATGTTTAGCCAAGTATTTGGTTTGGTATTCAGGATTTTCATGTAATCAGGGTTCAGTATCTACTGAGTCCTGCAGGGCACAATTTTCCTGAGTGTTCTGAGTGACATTAATCACTGCATGCAGACCAAGCTCTCTGTGGCAACAAACTGCTCCTTTGTAGTTATGCAGGTGCTGTCCCAAATGATAAATCTGTCTCAGGACCTGGTGGATGTGTGCTCTAGAGCTGCCAAGAGATCTCTGCAGTAAAAAAGCTTTTCTTTAGAGCAGCAAACAGCTGCTGGGTTGTTACAGGGCTGGAAAGCTGGCAGATGGCAAAGGATGAAGCTGTTGAACTCTCTGAGGAGTTCAGCAGTTGCTGGATAGTCCTTTAAAGTATCTCTTGGTAAGCCAGTACCAGGTTCAGCCAGGAAGTTCTGAATTTGCTGAGCGCTTTCACACAGAAAGTATTTCTGTCAAAAGTTACGGCTGCAGATTGTGCTGGTCCTGAAAGCACTCAACTTGCCCAGTATCATCTCTGTACTCTGAAAGCAATAGGTAGGATTGCTGAGTAGTTGTCTCACTGAAGTACATAGCTCAGGAAGTCTAAAGGTTTGACAGATCATGGAAGGAGCTCAGTGGAATTTCTCTACCTAAGCTGAAAAAGCTGGTTGCTCTTTGATGATGGGCAAATCGTGCCTGACAAGTTTAGTGGCCTTTAGTGGCAGGGTTACAGCAGGTGTGGAAAAGGGAAGTACAGCTGATGCCCTCTACTTGTGCAAGGCATTTGACACGGTCCTGCCCAACAGCTGGAGAGACGGATTTGGTGGCTGCACCACGCAGTGAATTGGCTGGAAACAAATAGTTGCTGTCAATGGCTCAGTGTCCAGGTGGAGACAAGTGGCATTCCTCAGGGATCAGTATTGGGACTGGCACTGCTCTGTCCCTGGAAGTGTTCAAGGCCAGGTTGGATGGAGCTCTGAGCAACCTGGTCTAGTGGAAAGTGTCCCTTGCCCATGGCAGGTGCTTGGAACTAGATGAGCCCTAAGATAACTTCCAACCCAAACCATTCTGTGTGACTGTGTAGTAACTCCAAGCAGTCTTGAGTTGTCTTCCCCCTTGCATGAGCAGTGTGGTTTCATGGGGGAAGGAGGTGGGGGTGGGTTTCTTAGGCAGTTATAGGAATAGGTAGCAGGAGATAATGGAGGAAGATCTCTTTCTTACGATTAACAGTTAGAAAGGGAAATCTAGAATACTTCCATCCTTATGAGCAAGAGTGTCTGTATGACGTGTCTGCTGGAGAACCGTGTGCCTGAAGATACAGAAATAAAATGTTACGTGAACCAGTAACTCTAAAAAGATACTTAATTTTGCAAGTGTCAGGTCTGTTTAGCAATGCTGTTGTCTGAAGTATAGGACTAGATTATATGAGGCTTTTTCAGGGGTGTTACAATGAACAAATAAATCCATTTTCCTTTTTACCTCAATTTATCCCTCAGCAAAATGGTGTCCTTCTGAATACTTTGAGCTCTACTGATGAAACTCTACTTTGAGAGTCATAAAGGAATTTCTGCACTTACGGGTGATTTTGCATGGAACAGTAACAACTTTGGATTATTGTTGCCATAGTGTTTTCCTGCTTCTACATATGTATGAATGAGTGATGTTTAGCCCACATTGAGGAACATTTCCTTTTGTTTTTTTTAACAGGAGAAGGGGATTCTTTTTGTGGAGGTCTGAAACTTCTTGGCAGGCTGGCACTTCTAACAGAGAAAGATCTTTGGACTGTTAATGGTCTTCCCAATGAAAATAACTCTTCTGACCACTTGCCACTGCTAGCAGAGTTCAGGCTTATTGAACGGTAATATCCAAAGGACTTTTGGTGTAGGTAAAGTTCCGTTTACCTTCTCTCTTCATGGGATTATTATTATTATTTTTAAAGGTTAATTCAAGCACTGCTGGTCCAGTTTAAACAAGTTTGCCTGCATGCTGATTTATTAGTGTTGTGTAAAGTAGACTTTCTAAAGGGACTTCCCTTTTTTTTAAAAAAATCTGTTTAATTTACTTTATGAAGTATTTTAGGGAGAAAAAGAAAAGATTTTACATTAGCTTCCTCTTTGATAAAGGAAAACATCTGTGCCAGACTCAAAATGGCGTTATTTTTCATGGATATGTTGTAAATGATTTTTATTGTAAAGCACAGTAAAAAGGCCTATTCTGAGAACTGTGTGTTTCTTCAAGCAAAGGGGAAGGTGTTTGTGTGTCTGCAGCATTATAAAATGAGTTGAAAATAATGTTTTACTACAAACGTGCTCTGTGGACACTTCCATCTTAACACTTCTGCAAAGGAGTTTACTCAGTGTTGTCAGTGCACAGGCTGCAAGATTGAACTTTCAAAGGAAGAAAGGCATATAGGCAAATATTTGTGCTTTAAGAATTTGCTGCTTAAAATTCTAAGGGCTTAAATATAGGTAGCAGTCACTGAAATATTTTTTAAAATATATGAAATAAAGCTAAGCTTAATGAGCGCACCACATCACAGACAACTTAACTGGTCTATTATAGGAGAAAAAAAAATATTAGCCGTTAACATCTTGAGGTTTCATACATATTGAACAACTGGTGACAGGGTGGCATTTTTTCCATTTAGTTATTAAAAATACCAGGTTGTATCTTGAAATGACAGATCCTGAAGTATTAAATGATCAAGATTTTATATTTACTCTCACTATGCACTCATAGACATCCTGTGTAAAATATGGTTTACAAAGTAATTAAAAAACCACCAGACTGCCTGTATAGGAAACATAGAGGGGCTGGAAACAAACCTTGTAACTTGGTCAAACTACACATGGATGTGTATGTAGAACCAACTTTGAAGTAACAGAATTGTCTTTCAGCGTAGTGCTGGATAACCTGCACCCACTGAGACACATTTGTCTCCCAGGAGCACTTGTGGAATTTTCATCTGTGTTCCCTTTCCCAGACTGCAGACAACTGCAGTTACTTTGTGCTTGGAGAATAATGCAGAAGTACAGTGGTAGTAATCATAAAACCCACTGAATTACAGAAGTTCCTCAGCGTTCCATTACAAAATATGACCACCTGCCAAAACATTCAGCTTACATTGCTGAGAATTTGGAAGGGGCTACTTTTGTCATAGGTAGTTGTAGCTAAAGATCTTTGTTCTACCTGTTACAGTCAGGTTGATGCTGAGGATAACAACCTGTATGATCCTGGGTGCTGTCTGGTTTCAAGCATCTGAGTAAGCTCATAGATGCCAGCAAACGTAGATAGAGGCAATAAATTTCTGGGTACATCCACATTACAGCTAAAAACATTGTTCATTTATAGCAACCCTTGTTAAGAGCAAAGACAAAAAAACCACGTAAGTCATAAAAAAAAAAAAGACTATCATGATACTTTTATTGAAGTTTCATGCTGTGCATATACAAGTTATGAGAAAAAGCCCAAAAAGTCATGCATGTTTTTCTACACTACTTGACCACTTTGCTGTCACTTGAACCACACTTAAGACAAATGCCATCATAAGCAAGTTTCAAGAGAATATTTCAGCAGAACTTTAATAAAACAAGAACCAAAAGCAGTTTGTCAACACACCTCTACAGCATTAAAAAGCTTCAGTGTCAGTTAAGAGAAAATAAATTGTGCTGGACAAGGGTAGAAACTATATACAACCATTATTTGAGCTGAAGTAAACCATGGTTTCATAGAAAAAACTTGCAACGTATCAGATAACATTGTGCTACAGGATACAGCTGATCAACAGTTTTTCCACGTCATTTTATCCATAAGAAGTCATTAAAAAATTGTTTAGGTCACAAGACACTGGGCAGCACAAAGTTTGAAACTGAAACTCTGCAGCTGATGTCGAATTACAAAAGAACTTCTACCAAAAGAGTACTTCCCTCTCTTCAGCTTCACTCCTAAACCAAAAAAATCCTTACTTTGAACACAGGAGTGGAAAAGTTTAAAGAAAGAGGGATGGGAAAGGCCTTCCTGTTAGTGATATGGTAAACTTAGATAAAGAAGTGTCAGACATTTGAAAAGTTTTCTTTCTAGAGCTTCTGAAGTCTTAATTAGTAGAAGGCCTTTCACTGGCTGTAGAAGGTTGCTGGGTCTTGGCTTTTTCTTCCTGTCCTAGGCAGGTGAAATTCCCTTTTTTGAGCAATGAGGTCTAGGTACAAGCAATTGTCTCCTGTATTCATTCATTTTCTGGCTGATAGAGGTGTTCTAGGAGCTTAAATCATTCAGTTTGAGTAAGCATTACTGTCAGTCTGTAACAGCATCCATCTTCATCGAGATCCCAAAAAAGTAAGTGCCCAGGAGGGGAGGTACACCAGGCCCATGGCAGCATCATCTATGAGCACAGCACAAAAGGTAGAGGCTGGACTTGTACAATAATCCAGTTTATATTTAGGCACCTAATGAAACACTTCCAGGAATGCAGCACTCAAATGCTTCCAGAGAACTTCACTAAGTCAAATGGTGGACCCCAGCGAGTCTTACTGCGTCGCTTGAGAACACTGCTGTCCATCACAGGTCCTTAGCCAAGTCTTACAACAAAACAACTGAGCAGAGAGGAAGCAGACAAGCTTGATTTTCATCTATTTCAGACATACTTCCTTACTCAAGTCTGACTAAGCAGTTGTTACAACAACACATGTAGGAAAAACTCCCTGCACAGCACACCAGAAGGTTAACTCCAGCCTGCCATGTCTGATTTAATACAAGGTGTCAAGGCATCACCATCGGAGACTGCTCAGCCTTTCAAAGACAAGGTTCAAATTTGCACATAAATGGGGAGAGAAAAGCACATAGACTCAGGTTAGCAATTCCGACAGTTCTTCCATTATTCCAGGTACTACATATATGAGTATACATATGTACTACATACATATGTCTCTACGAAACAACAATCTCTATGTTCTGTGCTTCAGCGGTGTAGTTCAGAAAGACTAAAAGCTTGTGACAAAAGTATTAAAAAAATTATGAAAGTTTAAAAATTCATTATTCATCAATTATCATCATTTAAAAAACCTCAAACCTCGTATTTTGCCTAACAAGATGTCAGTGTTAAGAATACACTTGCATATTACTGTTATTTAACATCTTTTGGCAACATGCAGAAAATAATAATACAGGTGGCAGTAAAACATCCAATGCTGTTTTAATACTCCCAGTAATGCTGGAAAACAGTATAAATTAGTTAGAAAACAATAATACTGACCGTTTTGCATATCTATTAAGTCTAGTGAGGTAATATTGATACTTTAAAAACTTACGCCACTTCTGCACTGCTTGCTTTTATTGCTGAATTAAAGATTAATAGTGAATATGATTTTTTTTAATTGCACTGCACCCCAGCACATCTTAACACTAAGAATATGATTCATTAGTTATTCCAATGCTACCACCCAGCACAAGGCCAAGTTCAATTAACACTTGTACAGGGAAATGATATTTGAAGAAACTCACACCACTGGAGTCACCTGCTACATGATGGGAGAGAAAAAAAATCTCATATCCTGGCAAATCTAATTTTAGGTTCTCTTCACTGATGCCTTTTCTATAAATTGAAATAAATACTGCCACCAAAAAAAGTTACCCCTATTTTCTCGGTCAAACTTTTATTGTGAGAGTACATAAGTTAATAAATAGTCCCATTCCTTTTTCCTTCCAAGAGAGTGCAGGTAAAGTGCAGCAGCAGCAGCAGGAAGCCCTCTGAAGTCCGTGGTATGGCTGTGTCAGATGCGGAGCTGGTAGCCCACCTCGTTGAGTGTAGCCAGGTCTCCTTTCTTGTCCAGCACCGCCGGCCTGCGCACAGGGGAGGGAAGAGGGCGCTGCTGACCAGCGATCCCGCACCACCGCGCAGGCATGGAGAGCACAGCAGTCACACAGGGAAAAGTTTGCCTCAGAGGAGGGATGGATAGCCATGATGTTGTCATCTTAGACACAATCCTGCTGCATGTGCCCCAGGAACTACTGTCACTGAGCTGTCTGTGTGTTGCCTCTGAAGCCACGCACCAGTGAAGGGCAAGCTGTGCCACGCTGGGGGCCAGGATGTGAGCCTGAAGCACCCCCTCCTCCTGACTTGAAAGAGGGCCTAAATGAGTAGCTAAGACTAGACACACCCCACCTGTCATCTACCCCGGAGCAGGACACCAGCATTTAGAATAAAACTGAAACAGCTGAGAGCAAACAGGCAGGGCCTCTCACATGGCCACTGCGTGTTGGCTCTCCCAGCCAGCCATTTTCCCCTGGCTGGGTCTGTGTGAAGGGCTGGAGCCCACCAAACAGAAAACACAAGGTGGACTCCCTTCAATCTCCTGGCATCCAGCATTCTGACACCATTCACCTGAGTAATCACACACACGGATGCTGTTAGGCCATTTAAGTATGCCAACAGCCTGAACCAAAGGAAACCCTGAGCTATCAGTCTCTCTCTTTTTAGCAAGCAATGGAAAAGCTCCTACAACAAAGCTGTCAAACCAAAATTGTCCAGCTGATTTATAGTCTGTGGAAGTGTCTAATCTGAGAACTTACTGCAGGCTCTTGGCTGTTTTCACACTAAGCTGTTTGCTTTTCTAAAGACAGACATTGTTTAAAGCACACATCTCGCTAGTACTCTACAGCGTGTCTGCTTCCCTGCAGAAACACAGCTACAGCCCCAGTAGTACAATGGGAGGCTGATCACGGCTCCACTGCTTTCAGCTCCTCAGCCCTGGTTTCCAGCTCTGTGTGCTTACTCTGCTCATTCTGCAGCAGATGTGACCCCTGAGTTTGCACAGCCAGGCTGGAGCTTATCTCCCTGCTGCAGGCTGCCGGCCCATTCCCACTGGAACAGCTCATTGCAGGCAGCAGGGCCCCGGGAGAGGCAGCAGTGCCACAGGCAGGCTGGAAACCAGAGAAAGCCCAGCCCTGCCCGTGGCACACTGCTGGGGCATACACCAGTGGAAGAGCTGTGCTGCTGCAGCCCCAAGAGCTGGGGGTGTATAGCTTACACATACACAGGTGCAACAGAGCCTCTGAAATACTTTTTAATTCTTTGATTCAATAAGGAATTTTTTATTTTTTCTTTTTAAGAGCAGACCTGCTAATACTAGATCCCTGCTGAGAATCTGCACAGCATTTGAGAGCTGGGGACATTGCTATGGACAGCTAATGCTCTTCTGCCTAGTGGCACATTGAATGAAACCTGTTGCTTTGCCACTTATCTAAGCACCTCTCGTAATAACCCCACCATCCTCACTGCAGTATTGCCCTGCACCCTGCCTCATGTTTGTCTCAGTTTAAGAACTTCCCAGAAGTGAAGGAGTCTTCACGGGTCTTTCTCAGTTGCAGGAAGGGATAACACTTTAAAAAATCACTGTATGAAGGGATCACACTTTAAAAAATCACTGTATGATAGTTTGGATTTTTCCACATTATTCCTTCAGAGCAGATGGGATTTGGCCAACCAGTAAACAAGCTACAAGCTGCATCCCTCAGAGCTTGCGTAGGAGTCAGAGACCAACAAGAGATGCACTGTATGAAATTAGCAGTGTCCTTCCTTCCTTCCTTCCTCCCTCCTTCCCTCCAATTTAGGGATCCTCTTCACACCTTTCTCTCCCTCCCTTTAATTAAGGTCAGAATATGGTTTTAATTACAGCATGCCTGGATAGTAGTACCTTCTCTGATTATCCAAGAGAGATGGGAAGTCACTGTACGCCCATGGTGACGTGCCCATTTCCACCCATCCACCTCAGTGGTCTGTAGCTTTTAGCTACAAACAGACTATCCTCCATAGGTTTCAGGAAAAGACAAGACTTGGTTGAACCAGAGGCACCACAGCTCCCATTCTCCTTGGCTGGCAAAGGACCTTGTGCCAAACGTGCCTTCTGAGGTGAGGGGCCTCTGCTGTACTGGCCCATCAGATCGCACCTCCTGTCTGAAGTGCCCTGACCATGAGCAGGTGAGCAATCTGTGCCCAGTTGCTGGGCACACACTATTCATGAGCTGTCTGCACTGGAGCTGCCTGATGTTGCAAATCCCGATAAAACAGACTAACAGAATTTCCCTTTCAGCAGCTACACTGGGCTGGAAGCACACAAGGCCAGTGTTGCCATGACACTCATAGAGCATGCATATGTTCAGCCTCAACATGAAATTGAAAGGAAATAGATGTGGTGAACTGACATTTAGGAGCAGCGATTCTCCAGGCTGCTGCATGACCCTCCCTTCCAAACTCATAGCAACTCTCCCCACCACCTCCAGCTTGAAGCACTCCTAATGAGGATGAAACACAGCACTGCCTGTTCCAGCACAGGCCTGCAATTTACTGCACCCTCCTGCTCTGGGACTTCAGAGGACAGGCAAGTGGACAGAGAGAGATTCACACCACCCTATCTATATCCCCTGTATTCATGCAGGATCACACCAGCTGTGGGCTAAGAGCACAGGGACTGCTGCATAGCTCAGTTAACGAGCTGCAATTTGACCACACACCAGCCTCCTAGGCAGGCACGTACTGGGTATTGCATTGCCACCTGTCCTGCAATGTGCCCCACCTGCCTTGCAGCTGCATTTCCAGGCTAAAAGGCTATCGTGGGCTTGCTGGCAGCCACCACTAACATTTACCCAATAAACTTGAAGGAACAAGGATGAGAAGTTAAAGGTTTGTGGCTGTGAAATCCTCTTCCATCCTTAAGCACAGTTTCAGCCTTTGTCCTTCAGAAACAATCCAGCAAAGACGCTCTAGTTCACCACTCCAGTTCACATATGCTTCAGTGGGAGATTTCTCCCAGCAGGCCCATATAATTTTACTGTTGACGAAACCCAGGCTGTAATAACAGCTTGTCATCAGCAGGTGAAGCCTTTCAAATTAATGTGTTATTCAGCCCCTGCCAGCTCACTGGAGCAAAATACTTCTCTCTCCCTCCCCGGCAAGCTCAAAAAAGCTGTAATTACAGCACATGAGTAAGAGATCCACAAAGAAACAAAACACAGTGTTGATAAGCACAGCCATTCTTTAGCTAGGATTCCAGCCTAAAACCTAGCAAACCTGACTCTTTCCTATTCTGTGTGTAACATAAAGGCCTCTCACTCCATCAGGTTCTCAGAGATCCATCAATATGGAGAAGAGAATATCCAATTTCTCCTCTTGTATTTCTTGCTTTATGTCAACCCCTGCACATGCTGGGATGTGTCATTGGACTCATCCCTGATCAGGGGATGCCATTTCCCCTTCAGGGCTCAGAGCTCATCACACTGTAGCTGGGTCCTGCATCTTCTATCATGGTGACCCAGGGTTTATTTTAGAGTAATGTATCATTTGCTCTTGATACAGAGCAACAGAGCAGAACCACTGAGCAGGTAACAGGTGCTGAAGCCACTGCAAGGCCACCTGTGCACTACCTGTCTTTCTGTCCTGGAAAAGCAAAACTGCCAAGGAGGGATCAGTCACTGCAGAGCAGCCACATGCCCAGCAGCTCTTTCAGGAAACCAGCTCAACTGGAGAGTCTCCAAGCCCAGTGACACTCACTCCTCTCCAGAAATACTTGATCCACTCCAGCAACTGCAGAAACATTATCAGAAACTCAAAAATGAAACTGTTCCTCAAAGAAAATCTAGGAGGTGAAGAAGACTGAAGCAGCTGAGCCCATTACAACTATAATTATCTATACACTAAACAAGGATCTCTCAGTGACAAAGCCCAAAGTACAGCATCGTGGACTGAGTGTGAATGAACATGTAAAAATAAAAGCTTGCTGTGAAATCATCAGCTGCTAACGTATCTTGAAGTTATCTTTAGAAGGTTAGACTAATGTCTTTGTTAGCTGCTTTAAAATAAATAAATAAGTGCTGAGACAGTAGTCTGGGAGCCTATTTAAAAAGCAGTGATCATAAATATGTGTCTAATCTGGGTTACGTATAGGCTTTCACAGTTGTCAACTTCCTGGCACGGAGCAGTACAGCTAAAACTCAGCTCTTCCACATCTAAGGTAAGGGAGTCTGAATTGCCAGTGGCTGTAAAAGGCCTGTGGATCTGGAAGCTCAGTTTTATCCATTTAGAGGTACTGCATCCATCCTTCCCCACACAGCTAAAGAAGAACTCTTAGCTACGACACACATGGAAAGTGGTCTGGGGCTTTTTAAGCTGATTAAAATCAAAGAATACAATCCAAGTGATGTTTTCACTTTGGAAAGAGAAGTTTACTTTTCCACTGTCTCTGTAAGCCAGATAGTCCAAGCACCCTGCACGGAGGGGCCATCGGGCAGCAGGAAGCACAGCAGTGCCAGGACATCAGCAGTGCCAGCAGCTTCTGGAGCCTCTCTGGTAACTAAGGTACCTGGTGCAGCTTTCCCATATGTGCCAGTGAGCGTGGAAGTTTTGTACAGCAAAGTAACATGACCACCCTCCCCTTCTGCCCCAGCAGGGATGGTGGCAGGAATACTCACGATTTCTCTCTCCTGCAGACCCGTCTCTGAGGGCTGCCTTGCCTCCGGCGAGGGGACAGCGACTTACCCCGTGGTCTCTCCTTCATTGGAGAATGGGCACTTGAGGGTTTCAGAATCTGTGAGAGATGGGGGAGGGAAGGAAGTGGCCTTCACTAAATAAATAAAGGCAATGATTCACTGCAAATAAAAATTTAAAATAAAGGGCCTCATACAGTAGCAGGGATGGCACACAAAGAGCCTTCAGTCCCTTGGGGCTTATTCAAACCCTGCCCAGGTTAAGAGGAACTCAAAGCTGTTATCATGTGATAGCTGCTTAGGGGCCCCCTGCAAAAATTAGTTGGTGTCACCAGTTCAGTTCCCAGCTGAATACTGTCTCATCCACGGCTTTCTTCAGAGCCAGCAACAGCAAGAGATAAGAAAAATGGCTTTGAGCCTCAGCTGAAAGAAACTCAGGCAGCCAAATCACCCTCTCCAGCTTTCTCTCAGCCAGCAGAGGTGACCAACTCTCAGGCTGGCAGCTGAACTCTGACAGTGAGTCTTTTCAGTAGGTCTCCAACTTGCCCCTGTTCTCCAGGCTCTCCAACCTCAGAGGGCCATCCGCATTACGCACACTCTGAACTGCTTTAAAGACCTGATCCTCCAAACTCAGCCCACTCACAATGGAAGCCCTCTGAACCAAGCGGCTCAAATTCAATAGTAACTCAAGGGAAAGATCAGATGCTGGGCCTTCAGCCTTCAAGGGTTCAGGGCTGTGGCCCTGGCCCTGAGGCACTCACCAGGACTAGACCTAGTGTCACAGCTCAGCACACACATAGAGCTGGTCCCTCTATCAAAAGCAAGTACAAAATTCAGTAAGTCATCCACCCATATGGACTTCTTCAACACGAGCCTGCTTCAGCTGTTTGCTCTCTGGATAGTATTAAAAGCTATAGAGAATAGAGAAGAAAGGAAAAAAACCCAAACTTAATTACATCAGTAATCAAGCCCATCTGCTTAAGCTGATAGCATGGTACAAGGTGGCCCTCAAAACTCCTTGGCAGGGCAGGAGAGATGGCAGCAGAACACAGGGGCTACGATGCCACTGGCAAGGCTCACCCCAAGGTCAGGGCAAGCGGGCAGGTGCCTCAGCCAAAAAGGCACGTGGCTGCTACGTAGGAGTCGTTCTTTAGCAGGGAAGGGGACGAGAACCCAGAATAACTTGGACACGATGCCACATACCTCTCCACAAGAGCCAGACCCATACTTAGCAACACACCTGCTCTGCTCTCGCTGCTGGCAGCCAGCCGGACAGGCACCGAATCTGCTTCCACCACGACCACAAACAGCTCCTCGCCCATGCCAGGCTCAGAGGCACGGTCAGGGACACCCCTCATCCCCAAGGGCAGCCAAACCCTCCAGCCCCCTGGCAGCCTGCCCTGTCTCCCTGTTGTTTCACGATGAGCTCTTCAGTCCAATCAGCCAGCAGGGAAGCACCACTCTGTCAGGGAGTCACTTTGCTCACCTTTCCCACGTAACCTACTCTGTGATTTAGCTGAGGGTGGTGGACATCAGCCCCCTGGCATGTCCTGCAAGGACAGGCAACCATCGACACAGATGTCCCATGGCGCCTCCTGCAGCTCAGGTGCAAACAGCAGATCCCTCTACCTGCGACCAGGCCACTCTTCCCAGCAGTTCCAGCCCCAGCCATGCTGATTCTTTCCAACCATCTTCTTCTGGAGTCATTGAAGAAAGCAAAGTGGGCAACAGCTCCCTGACAGCCAGGGACAAGAAGGGGTTCAAGTGTTTCCCAGGCTAAAGAGAAGATCCTTCAACTAAACAGCTGTAAGGGCTTGAAAACACACCAAATCCTGGGGAAGCAGCAATGAGACAGATGCAAGCACACCCCCAGCCCACCTGATACCTGTATGACACAGAGCAAGACCCATCTCTGCAGGATGGGACAAGGCACAGCTGCCTCCTGAGCCCAACACCCACGTGCACGGACCTACCTTCATCCTCATATCCCTGGCAAACTTCTCCAGCTCCTTTCTGACTTCTGTGCGCATCATTTTGGACACATTGAGGACCAGCTGTTTCCACTCGATGGGCTGGAAGCTGTGCGGCTCGTGCGGGACATACAATCCGATTTTGACTTTTTTGACTGAATGCAAGTACTTTTTATAGGAGTCTTCGAATTCGAAGATGAGGTCGCTCAGAGTTCGGTAAGTGAGAGGTTTGTCCATCAGATCCGATCGCCTGCTCATGCCCAGCGAGCCATAGCGGCCGTTGCAGTAAATCCCAAGCACCACATGATGAAAATAGTTCCCTGAGAAGTGGGTTTTAAAGCTGATGGGGAATCGTTCCACGGAGGGCTGCCCGTTTGTTAAGTAGCTGGGGTGCACTGCATCAAGGCAACAACGGTGCTGGGAAAGCAGGAGGTGCAATTACACCTGTGAGACATCTTCAGCAGGTTTGGGGTTTTTAACTGCCAGGGCAAAAGGCTTTCTTGCAAACACAAACTTGTTCTCACTGTGCCCAGAAACAGCCAATGCTGCCAAAGCCCATTTCACTGCTTGGAAAATAAGATGCAATGGTTCAGACAGGGAAGGGAATGACTCTTAACCACACTTAGGGGAAAGATAAAAACCACAGCACTGTTCAGGTCAGCACACCCCAAGAGAGAACACCCTCCCTAGATCTGTGGAAGCTCCCCATTTGATACCAACATCAAACTCCCACACTTCCAAAGGGAAAGGTGTTTACTGTCTTTCTTGAGGGTTTGATACAACTTCGTTTACTGAGCCTCATTTTCTCATGTCTTCAAATAGTACCAAGAAATTTGGATTTATTCCTCTCCAAGGTGACAGTCTGCCTTTCCTTCTATAAACTGGCCCTCAACATTGCCACTCCTCATACAGAGTGTTTTAGCATGTCACCCTTGGAACACGTTCCTGAGAGGAACCAAAGGAAATGTCCAAGATGGACAATTAATTAGATAAGCACAGAGGCATGGTCAGAAACAACACTCTTGAAAAGCAAACCCTGTCCCTGGAATCACTGACTGGCCATTCCAAAGGCACCACGTGCAGAGGCTGGCACCAAGCTCTGCGCCAGTGTAGTGTGTGATCTCAGAGGGGAGCTACGTGCAGGTCACCTCCTTGGGGAGGCTGCTGGCCCGTGCCAGGGAAAGGACAGGCTGAGAATCCCTCACGCAAGCAGCTTTGCGTCAGCACCTACGTTGCACGCAGCTCCCTGCTGCTAATCCTGGGACAGCTGAAACTCACCCTGGCTCCACGTGCTGGCACCTGGCCCCTGGGACAGCAGGTGCCCTTCCCCTCTGCAGCTGAGGCCCCCACCCACGCCTGGGGGATAGAGGAGGGATGACCAGAAAAGGCTGGAGCAAAACACTCCAGCCTGGGGTTATTCCAGCCAGAGGCACCTGCTGTAACCTTGGAGCCATCCCCTGAGTCAGTTGGTCATGGTGCTACCAGTACAAAATACACCAGCCCAAAAGGCAGCACTGCCAGGAGAGCACTGGGGCATCCTGACAGATGGAGGAGTGGGCTCAGTTCCCAGTGAAGCTGCAGGAACCTGCTCAGACCAGGATTCTGCTCTGGGGATCGCCAGCATCCTATCCTCTCCCTACCTCGTGCCCAAAAAGGAGGTATTTAACAGCAGTGAAACAAGAGCCACTGCACAGCTGAGATATCCAGGGATGTTATTGTGACCAGCCTTCCTCTCCTGCCTGCACAGCATGCCTGCCTGACAGCTGCTGGGAAACTGAGAGCACAAAAAGCCTTTGTATCAAGACTGTAAAACACAATTTGGGCTCAGTTCTGGTTCTGCCCAGCATGGCATGCCACCACCTCACCGCCAATGTGACTCCTTGGGATGTTGACCCCTGCCTGCACCCAACATTTCACCTCTTCGTTCTACAGGGATGCATGAAAAGCATCCAGTGGCTCTCATCTCTCTCTAAACCATTTTCTCAGGGGGATATTTCACTCAGTGTTTGTTGAATTTCACATATTCAACTTTTGGCTTCCGAGTAAATGCAGAAACCAACTAATAAGAGGCTCATGAACCGCCCAGAATCTGAGGTCAAGAGCAAGGAGTTTCACAAACAAACAAAAAAAAACCAGGCAAGAAAAAACGCATCGGCATAAAACTTTCAGAACAGCCTCTGGGAAGCTTTTCAGTTCCACGTCAAACATGTTTAGCTGCATTCAGTGCTAGATGTCATCGGCTTTAGCAGCCTGGAGAAAACGTGTTCGAGGGTAAAGGAACAGACAACACTGTGGGCTTAGCTCATGGTGCACTTCACTGTCTGTACGACCACGAGTCTGGAAGACTGTGCACAGCAGAGCACAGACCTCCCTACCACACACATCTGTCACCCAGCCAAGGCCATGTGCAACCACCTCCAGCCCCACTGCCATCAAACACTGACACCCTGCAGCGACTGTCAAAGCCCACCTTGATATCACCTACACAGAACAGCTCTATTTGCCTTAGCTGGTCTCCCTGGATCACTGCTGCCTCAGGACCAGCTTCTCCAAGAAAAATACCTCCACTCTACCATGAGTAGATGATTTGTAGTTGAAGATGATAAATACACTGCAAGGGCAGAATGGGGCCCAGTGCCATTATGTCAACTGGAAAACTCAGCACACACTCACCTCATTTAAAAGGTCACCGTGCTTCGGGCCTTAAAAGGTGCATCCTGTGTACATCAAAGTCATGTTACTATAATTTGTGTCCTACAGACTGATTCTTGCAAAAGCCCATTGTATTTATCACTCTGTGTAACTGAAAAAGCACTATCTTTTATTAACACCTATGAAGCTTTCAAACATCGCCACTATTTTTCCCCCTCATTATGAAAGGGTTTTCTCTCTGCTCCCTGAGTGCTTTTCTATTAAGTCCATACAAAGCTTTGGTGGCCACCCGCCACACATACACACTTCTGCCACGAGGGCTCAGAGAAGTTGCAATTTAATCTCATTAAATAGTTAGTAGGAGTAAAAGAATCTTTTGAGGGCAGAAATTACCCACCATCAAATAACCCAGCAACAACCGCTGTGGAAATTAACCTTTAGGTACAGGTTGCGTCTGCTGAAGGACTGGTTAATGAGAGTCCCCATCCGAGATGAAATACACAGCAAATGGGCTGGAAAGGCATGTCAGATCTTCTCCTGTGTCCATGCATCATTATTATAGCTTTTCCTTTCTGCTCTGCCCAAGGAGAGCTGTATTGTGGCAAACAAAAGGCAACCACACAGCAATGCTGCAGCTGAAATCACACTTCTGAGCTGGGACTGCAACTGCAGGATGGAGAGTCGGGGAGTAAATTACATGTCACAATAGAGAAGCAGTGCAGAGCAGGAGAGGGCAAAAGCAGCTGCAGTAAAGCTCAGTGGCCTCCTAATCCTGGGTCTTCATGTCAATCAAGGTGATGGAGCCAGGCTCTTCTCAGTGGTGCCAACCAACAGGACAAGAGGCAACAGAAAGAAACTGAAGCACGAGAAGCTCACAGGTCAGGCACAAAGGAGTCCTAGTGAATGGGTAACATTAGCCCAGAATCCAGTCACTAGAGGGGTTCTGCAGGGCTCCATCCTCAGCCCAGGTCTCTTCAACATCTTCATTAACAGCTTGGGAACAGAACTCAAAGGAATAAGTAAGTCTGGGGACAGCACCAAACTGGGAAGAGCTGTTGACTCCTTCAAGGGCAGAGAGGCCCTGCAGACAGACCTCAACAAATTGAAGAGACGGGCAACCGCCAACCACACAGAAGTTTAACAAGAGCAAGTGCTGGAATCTATACCTGGAAAGGGGCAGTGCTTCATGTCTTAACAGCCCAGGAAGGGTGTTTTTGCTGAAGTCTGTTCAAGATGAGCACAGAAAACTACAGGGTGTCTGGTTCTCCCCTCTCCTGCCACTCCCACGGGCTGGGGCCATGAGCAAGTGCCACTGGGCAGCAGCGACCTGGAGGGATGGCAGCAGGCTGGGAGCAAGGAAGCAGCTTTAGTTACATCAGCAATGCTGAAGCTAGTACAGAGCAGGATGTGGAGCAGGAGGAAAATAAACCCCACGCTTCAAAACCATCTGATAAGATTTCAGTAAAACCAGAAGAGCTGTTTCTCCAAGCCACTGCTCAAAGGGCCCCCAGCCACCAGCAGTAAACACTCAGAGATGTTTCCAGCTGGAGTCAGACAGCATTTCCCATGGGCTCAGATTGTTTACTGTGAGGCAGAGTGCTACTGAGCCCACATCTGGATGTTGTCTACACAGAAGGCCCAGAGTTCTCCCTGGCAGCTCCAGGGTCCATGTAGGAATGGCTCAAGCAGCTGGTTCAGCTTCCCAAAGCGGGACTGCCAGGCTGACATCCCTTAGATGGAGAAACCTACTCTCCAGTGCCCGGCTACAGTGAGAGGTGACTATCCAAAGATTAGACCACAACAATGTAAGCAGTTAAAAACTCTCTCCCAGCTCTTCACAGCTACCAGAAGGGCTGCAGATATTCAGCAGGATCTTCCTTTCCCACATTTCAGTTAGCAAGAGGATCAAGTTGTAGACAAGCATGCAGGAGACAAAGAGGAGCACCACACAGACATCAATATCCTGTAATGACTGCAAGAAACTCTCCCCCTTACTAAAAACACTCGCTCCCAGCCCAGGGATGTACCTGCTGGCCTGGAGGAGATGGATGGACCCAGGTCTCCAGTGGTGATAAACATTATCCACTGATGGCATCCACAGAAGGAATAGTGCAGAAGCTACTGAATAATTTCTCACTCCTGAGACACTTTTGCTCTTCTCTTCCTTGTTTAATGATATTATTGGCCAGGGGCTCTAATACCCTGCATGGGTCTAAGCGTTACCTCACATGAACTGGGAGAAGGATGCTGAAGGCAACGGGAGTGAGTTATGCTCAGCCAGCACGGACACGCTCCACAAGGCTCCCCGAGGAGGGATGCAGTGTGCAGCTTCCCTCTCCCCCTCTGATATTTTGCTCTCCACGTTTTAATAAAGTGAATGCAGCACAAATAAAATTCCCTTGGCACTTTCTGGTTTACTATTCTCTTTCATGAGCTCAAATCAATCGGATCTTTGCTCAGAAAGAGTGGGCTGAACGCACCATTACTCAGCTGATTTACAACTGAACTGAGAAATGCCCTGGGGAAGACAGCAGGAGGAATGCTTCTGGTTAGGCACTGACAAGCAGATCATGTAAGCAGAGAGATATGAAGCCAGCTTTCAGACAGCTACACAGAGAAAAAGAGCTGTGCAGACTGCTGCAAAATAATATTGGAAGATCTGTTTGAGCTTTTGGTCATCTCAGAGCAGCTGCTTCCTTGGTGCGTGCAGACAGGGTAGCTCAGTACTTTACCTCTCTGCCCTATAAAAACGCTTCAAGATCAAGTGCATAGGCAGTTATGCAAAACTTAATTCTGCACCAAGAGGGATTATAGGAGCATTTTATAAGAAGTCACACAGTAAAAGGCAAATGCCCAAGCCAGCGAGCAGCTCAATTAAAGTGACATCTCGCTAAGCTGCTCTGCATGAGCTGGCCTTTGAAAGAAGGCTCACACCGAGGGTCCGCTGGAGTGGGCTGTGCTTTTTCAGTATCCAAGCAACACTCGAGGCCTGCCAGCACACAAATTACAAGCACTACCTTATTTCCAGAGACACGGAATGGAACCAGAGGTTGACACACACGCAGGGCTGCTCAGCTCAGGCCTATGTGAAGGCACGGGCTGGACACTCAGGAGGGGGTAAGCACATCTTCTCTGGAAACCACCTGACCTCGGAACACTGCTGGCCTCACCGTGTCTGCATCCAGAGGGCAGAGCTGAGGTTAAAAACCTCATGGCTGACAAAAACCAGCAAACTTCCCCACGTGCCATGACAAAGATGCCTCCCAAAAGCCCTCATGCTGCACATGCATCACGACACTACAAGGCTCCACACCTGGGCACAGGCTCCGTACCAGCCACCTCCCAGACACACAAATTCAGGTGGCCCATCCACTCACCAACGCTACACTCTTTGTGTACCCACACCTCAAGCAAAATACCTGGGGTTTATACTGCACAAATCCTTTAAACTTTAATGCATCTGTTACTGGACCACCAGCCAAGAGACAGTCCCTGCTCTCACACAGAGACTTTCGAGACAGAAAGTAGAAGTCCTGAAAGACAAGCCTGTCCCATACTCTCCCCTGACGAAATCTTCTCAATTTAAAAAAAAAAAGTTTTTTAAAACCCCTAAGTTTGGGGTTTTTTAATTAGCATCTAGAGACAGAAAAATTCATACACATCTTAACTCTGAAGAAACTTCAAATGACACTAAATAGTATAAAATATAGCTTTCAACTATTTTGCTTCCTTCACTTCTCAAAAAAAACCCAAAACCACCAAATTGAGCCCACAAGTCAGGTTTGAGGCAAGCAGAAAAACCAGCAACAACTCTTTTAGGTTATCATGGTTATCTGTAGGCCACTAATCACCCTTTGCTCCCATGGTATGTGGAATAATCAGTTCACTACTAGAAATACAGCATTGCAAGCCACATTGACACTGCAGAGCAGCATCAACTCCACCTGGGGATGATTTCCCCCACCCCTTTCATCCCCAAATAGTTTGGGAATGAACCCGGACACAAGGGCAAGCATAAGAGATCCACTGACATCATTTCAAGGGAAACCAGTCAATGTGAACTTTCTGGGCTTCAGGAAAGCTTTCGATACTGTTACTCACAGTATCCTCCTGGACAAAATATCCAGCATGCAGTGAGAGAAATACATAACACAATGGGTGAGCAACAGGCTCACCGGTCAGGCACAAAGGGTTACAGCAAAGGGGGTTACATTGGGCTGGCAACCACTCACTAGTGGGGTTCCACAGGGCTCCATTGTAAGGCCAATTCAACATCTTCACAAGTTACCTGGATGCAAGACTCAAAGGTATGCTTAGTAAGTTTGCTGCTGACACAACTGCTGACTCCCTCAAGGGCAGAGAGGCCCTGCAGACAGACCTTGACAAATTGGAAAGTTGGGCGATCGCCAGCCTATGAAGTTTAACAAGGCAAGTGCTGGATTCTGCACCTGGGACAGGGCACATCCGGTTGTGTAGACAGACTGGGGAATGAGAGGTCGGAGAGCAGCACCACAGAGAGGGAATATGAGTCAGCAATGCCCTGGCAGCCAGGAGGGCCAACCCTGTGCTGGGGGGCATCAGGCACAGCATTGCCAGCCAGGCAAGGGAGGGGATTGTCCCGCTCTGCTCTGCCTCTGCACTGGGGCGGCCACACCTCAAGTGCTGGGGGCAGTTTTGGGTGCCACAGTATAAAAAGGATATAAAGCTATTAGAGAGCATCCAAAAGAGGGCAATGGAGATGGACCTTGAGAGAAAGCCACACAAGGAGTGGCTGAGGTCACTTGACTTGTTCAGCTTGGAGGAGACTGAGGGAAGACCTCATTGCAGTCTACAACTTCCTCCTGAGGGGAAGAGGAGGGGCAGGCACTGATCTCTGTGGCGCCCAGTGACAAGACCCGAGGGAATGGCCAGAAGCTGAGTCAGGGGAGGTTTAGGTTGGATATTAGGAAAGGGTTCTTCACCCAGAAGGTGGTTAGGCACTGGAACAGGCTCCTCAAGGAAGTAAATGGTCACAGCACTAAACTGTCAGAGTTCAAGAAGTGTTTGGACAACACAGGGCCTGAACTTCGATGGTTCTTGTGGATTTCTTCCAACTCAGGATATTCTATGATTTCTCCTTCTGGAAGGGCTTTGAAGGGGGTTTGAGGCTGTTGTTGACATCAAGCCCCCAGGACCCCGATCCCTCCAGATGCATGCAGAGCCTGTCAGCATTCCCAGGGGAAGCCCTGTCAGCCAGAGCCACCTCTCAGACTCAAATCCGAGGCCTATCCCTGGTTGCTCAGTCTCCATCCCCTTCCCACTCCCCAACAGCCATCCCTTCTCACAGTCACTACCTGCCAGGCTTTGCTGGCTCCTTCTCCCACGGGAGGGGGCAGCAGCAGCCAGCAAAATGCAACAGAAACATCCCAGGAGATGGTTTGCTTCGGGGCTTATTTTGGGTTGGGATTTGTTTTAAATGAAACTTGATCATTTCTGACAAGATGTGTCTGGCAATCTGTTCCTGCAGCCCTGCCTTGCCCTCCTCCAGTGTTTTAGGAATGGTGCAGGTTGATTTATCAGTGACAGCACAAGAGGGCGGAGAAGCAAGTTGGTGTCTAAATGACTGAAGACTGAGTAGGAAGCAAGCATTATATTAAGGGGAAGCTCAAATGTCAACTATAATACACATGTTTCTGCACAAAGCACAGCTGTGGGTTCAGAGACAAAAGCTAAAACAACGTGGCCATGTAAACATCAAACACAGAACAGAACCTGCACTCCCCTCAGGTGTTACCAAGCTCCAACAACAACCACCAGAGAAGTGCTAACAAAGAAAACAAGGGTTGTGTAGGCAGGTACTTATCTGGGCACTTTGGGTCAGATCCTGACATTATGCAATTACCAGGGCGGGAGGCAAAGTCTGCATGGCCCAGTCACAACACCTGTGAACTGGGCATACAGCATCCCAACTCCTACCTTCAAGCCCAGGCAATTCAGCAACTTGGTGATGAATACCAGGGCAGCTCCCCAAGCTGCTGGCACTCACCTTTGGCTGCAATCCTCTCAAACACCATCCGTGAGGGGCAATGTATGAAACACAGCAGCACTGGAAAAAGTCACACGCATGTGAAAGGATACATCCCCAGGATAACTGCTTCAAGGCATTTGATAGGTAAGGACTCCCTGGTCATTTCTTTTGCTGTCTCCATTAACCTAGAACAGAAACAAAACAGTTTGCAGTCCTTCCAACTAGAGCAATTGACAGGAATCAAAAGGTCCTCTCATACACCAAGAGCCAGGCACCTCCAGTTCTTATCTCAGCAAGAGCTGGTAAACTTGATTCTCCCCTTCAGTGACTTGTCAGAGTCCTGTTAACTTCTGGAGGATGACTGCAGGAGGGAAAGAAAAAAAAAGAAAGAGGGGAAAAAAAAGGATATTTGGCATGCCAGCATCACTTCAGACTGTAACACAAAACCCCGCTGAACTGCACAAGCTGGCAATCACAGAAATCCCAGAGCAGGACATAGCTATGGCTGCAGACCAGAATTTATTGCCTTTTTATCAAAGCCTGCTCTGCAGAAAGCTCTACCAACACAGACACTTCACACCACTGCAAACTGAGTTATTGTCTTGCTGCTGCTCCACATCTCCTGTAGACAGGGAAAGTGGCAAAATCCACACAATTTCCCACAGGAGTGCAGGAAACTATGCACGCCCAGGATTTTGCAAGTTCCCAAAGTTTAGTGACATTCTAGACTCTATCTCTGGAGTACAATTATTTGACAGGGACAACACTGTGACAAGCAACCTCAGGTCAGCTGAGTTGTGCCAGACTGACACTGCACTATTAACCTAGTAGGTAACCTATCCCCTTCACAAACAGATCCTGAAATCGTGGACATTTGAAAAAAAATACTGGAAGCAGTCTAAAAAAGGCCAGAAGAGTCACATCCAATGACACACCAAAAAACCGCCCCCCCCAAAAGAAAAGAACAGCTGAAAACTAAGCCAAAGGATAACTTCTATTTTGCAGTCTTCTCTATCCATATCCTTCCCCTGGGAAGAGCTTTGTAAACAGATCCCTACTCTAAGGAAACACAAGATTAAATGACAAAAATATTTGTATTAGAGAAGATTATGAAAATATGCATCTGAAACCATCAGTCTGTTTCCCCCACTTTCTGATTCACCCACCTCATGCATTTTAAACCTTGTGTTGAGTGCACGTGACAACAGAGCCTCCACTGCTATTACAGCCTGTCACAGCCATTCTGTGTCCCATTTATCCAAGTTAGAAATTATCTTTCCATTTGTAAACAACCACCCCTTACACTCTGCCTGCAGTACAGAAGACTAATTAGACTTTGCCTGCCTCCTCCACACTCACAATCAGCCACAGAACCCCAGAGAAGTGCTGGAAGCACAGAGCAGCTCCGGTGAGGGCACACAATGGGGCTCCTTCATCCCCCCAGTGCTGGTCACACAGTAGCTACTGCAAAGGCCCATCTCTGTCTCAGAAGTGTTATGTGCAGATGAGGCATGGGAGGTATCCATAAACAAGATAATCCACTGAATTTCCTATCTTCTAACTACGCGGGAGTTACAAAAAAAAAACCTAAAAAACAAAAAACAAAAAGACAGCTGATTATGAATGTGCATCATGAGGAAAAACGTCAAGGTGTAAAGTTATTTATCTGAAAGCCATTTAGTGTGATGTATGCCTGGTTAACACCTGTCTGAGGGGCAGGGGCAGGGCCAGCATCTCTTCCCCAGACACACACAGCAACCTGCACCTGGATCCAGGAGCTGCAGTGGGACCTGGAGCTCAGAGATACCTCTGGAGCAGGACAGTGACGAGGGGCTGTGCAAGGGGAGGATCGTGCAGGAGGCACCACCAGTGGTCAGCAAACCAGCGTCCACCTGCACCCCTGGGGCAGGCTGTGCCCTCACGCACATCCCTCCTGGAATCCTGGGGAATACTCTGCAAACAGTTCGCTTTCTCTCTGCATTTACAGCACAGACCGCAGGGTTTATGTGCATGACCCAGCTCAAGAGCCACTGAGAGTTTTTCTTCCACTTTTAACAAGCTTGAGTCGAAGCATGGCCTTAAACCCTGTGTTTGTATTAGAAGCAGAGCCCCTGGAGAATCCCCAACCCACTCCTCTGCCCAAGGCAGCACAAGCCAAATCTAAATCACTCCTCACAGATTATTTTTCAGTCTACTTTCAACTGGCTTCTCAAAAGCCTGGGAACCCACCAGCTAATCTATCCTATACTTAACCTTGCATCTAAGAAGGTCCCCTAATGTTTAAACTAAATCCTTCCCTTTTTGCAAATTAAATCAGGAGCTATTTCTGCTCTCCACAGTGGGCATGGAGATCATTTATTATCTCTCCTCTTGCTACAGACATTTGTATATGCAAAAGACTATAATCTACCCTCTCCTCCGTAAAAATGAGAAAGCAGACACCAATTTTTATTTCATTCTTCCCTCACTCCCCCTGAAAGCTTCCCCCTTAGGTTATGATTTTAGGACAATGTTTGTTTCTTTCAATTTTGGAATCCTTTCAACCAGCTCACTTCTCACAGTCCTTTGGCTACACCCACAAGAGTACAAACACACCAATTTCCTTCTGAATCCATCTTTCAGTGCATATTTGCAATCAAGCCAACGTGCTGCTGGCTTTTCCCTGCTGGCCCACGCTGAATCGGGTTCTGGGGTTTTTTGGTTGGTGTTTTTGGTGGGAGTTTTCTGTGGGTTGGTTGGGAGTTGTTTTTGTTAGGGGTGAGGATTTTTTGGTTGGGCTTTTTTGGTGAATTTTGTTTGGTTTCTCTTATTTTTTTTTAAGCTCAGCTTCTTCTTTGCAAAAGTAGCCTTTTGTTCTCCACAGCTGGCTATTCCCAAACCCTCCTCTGCATTTGCCCTCACAAAATTACCTCCTGTTTGCTCCAGCCCAAGAGATCACTCTGAATATGCAAATTTCACTTTTCAAAGCCTTGTCACTTTGTCCAGCCTGGACTACAAACCATCCCTCAGCAAACAATTAGTCTTACCCACACCATCAAGGAAAAACTGAGCTGGGACAGACACTGCAGACCTCAGCTGACAATCTCTGCTAGGCAAGATTGGCAAAGCGCCACTTTCTACGTGCTGCTTTTCACCAGGTCGGGTCCTTACATTAAACAGTTTTATTTAGACTCAAGGTCCCTGCCTTATCTGCAGAGATAAGATGTGGCCTTATCAAAAGCCACACTATAACAAGGAGTTATTACATCCACGTCTTCTCCCTGGTTGACAGAAGCTCTTACACCCTCATAGAAGGAAATCTCAGGAACAAACCATGACAAACAATATTAATGTTGCCTTTCTCTTCCCTTGAACTGCAGATACACTCAAAGTTCCTAGACTTATCTTTCCTCTCATTCTTTTTAAAGGCTGCTATCTTTGCCTTCCCTAGCACCTGCTCTCCCCATGCTAACACAAATATTAATGGTTGGAGGCTGCTTGTCAGTTCTCTAAGGGATCTATGGCAAATGATCTATGGCAAATGACAGAGCATTCAGCTCATTTGAAATCAACTCATTACAGGTGCTCTTTGATTTGTCCTTTCCCTCTTTTCTCTCACTCCTAAATTCTTATCACACTGTCACAGACGTTAATAGTGACCAAAAAGTCTGCACAGTTAAACTTGTGAAAGGAGATTTAAGGAAGGCAGAAAAGAATTAAAAAACAGCATCAAGCATTTCAATTCCCTGCCTTAGCAGGGTTTGCTTCTGGCATTTTCTTTAAATCTTGACAATTACCTGAAAAGATTTCACATATATAGCTATTCTTTACAGTCTTACATCACACAGCTGGGAATTAGCCCACAGTCACTCTCTCCCCACACTCCAGTGAGCATGGGGGGCAGCCCATCTCTTCCAGGAACTCAGGGGACACTGCTACAGGCAAAGACAAGCACCTTGCAGCTCCTCTCTCTGTGGCACTTACACCACTGTCTGACGCCTGCCAGCCAGATCTCCATTCCAGACCACAGTGAACGCTTCTGCCTCTAACAAATGTACCCAACAGGAACAGGCTGCTTGTTCCTCCCTCAAGATCTAGTCCCTGGCAGATAGTGGTATTTCCTTAGTTAACTGATTCAAGTTTCTTTCAGTGTTCTCAGGAGCCCACCTGCTTTCTGCTGTAAGAGAGGCTCTGAAAGGAGTTAACTTTGCCACTTTAGGATACCTTCTGTTTAAAATGGCAGTGTCTAAAGACAGCTCATAGGAACCATGAATTCCTTTTGCTCACAGATTTTTTCACTTGGGCACCCAATCTCATATACAGGTTAGAAAAATCTTAAAACCTTTCAAGACGCCCAAAACTGGAGGATTTCACCGGCTGGCACCGAGCACACTAGAGTCCCTTCAGGGATGACCATGCTTAGGAGAGGCTCCCCATTACCTTCACCAGAAAGACTCCTCCACGACTGAATAAATTTTTTATTAGTGAGATCCTCCAGCATATTCTTCCACAAAATTCTCCTTGCACAGACCCATGTACTTTGTATGAGGTCCATAAAATCTCCCTCTCCCAAGTTTCCCTAAGGCTCCTGACAGTTTCATTCATGATAATGAAGCCACGAGAGAAGCAAAAGGCACCAGCAGGAGCAACGGGAGATAAAACAGTAGAGCAGGTAGAGATCTTGTGAATTTTCTCAAAAAGAGTGTTTCAACAACAAAATCATTTTCACCATATGCTGAACACCACACCGTATCTGTAACATTCCCCCTTTGTGCGAGAGAGAAGCAGATGTTCAAATGCCTTCTGCAGTCTATTGTCTGGAAATGGTATGATCCCATTTTCCTTTACAGCCCCATCAGTGCTCCTTAATAACATGGTGTGTGAAACAGTATTATTTCCCTTCTCCCCTTCCCTGTTATTTGGTGGCATCGTTGCCATGTGACAGCTCCTATCGCGCTCCTTTACTGCAATCGATTACGCATTGTATCTGCAGCCACTGAATGTCTCTCTCCCCTCATAGAGCAGCTTCTGGGCTCTGATTTCTCAAAGACCACAGAACCTACCCAAACATCAGTTTCTGTTTCAGTTGTAGGTCCCCCTGTTCAGCTGGCACTTAACTGGAGGAACACTACAATGCTGCACCTCCCCAGATCCTCTGTAGAAGACAAAGAGATTTGTTTCTCATTGTGCCTCATGCCTGCATCCTAGAACAGAAGCTTCCCAGTAGTAACAGCTTGTTGACATTGAATTCACAGTTACAGATATTACTAGATATCCAGACACACACTTTTTTCCTAAAGCTCTTCCATGATCTAAGCTCAGAAGTTTTAAAAAGAATGGCTGTGTCAGTCAAAAGTACCATTTTTTATCAGACTGGTTGTACTAACAGAAGTCATCATATACATTTAGCCAGCATAATCCTGCATGGGAAAAGGAAAACCAGTTCTACTGGTGTCTGAAACATTCATATCACATGCATATACACATGGATCAGCAGAGCTGAACTTCACAGGGTGCCCTTTACCTCCTTGGTACAAAAAGGTACATCATGAAGCCTGTGAAGGGCACTGTCCCAGGTTAGGGTACCTGTATTAGCAAAGCACTCCTACGGTGGATGTAGCTACACCTGTAAATTTGGATTTTGTGCAAATACAGCCAACTCAGGAGAGGTGAGACCCAGGCACATTTTCAGACAGTCTGCCTGTACAACAAGAACAGCACACAAAGTTTACAGGTTCACAGCTCTGCCACCCCAACCCACACAGCTACGCCAACAGAAATCTAACGTTTCCAAAAGTGCTATCTGTAGTCTAGACAAATCCACATGGTGTCTGGCACTCTAAAAGTTAAGTTGATAATAAGACTGACTTTTTCTTAAAGAGATTGTAAATACTGAGTTATAGCAAGACTATATCCCTTAATGAGTTCCTATAGATAATTTATGCTCTTCTTCCTGCGCTCACCCACACATTTTTATTTTCTCATACATCACACTGATGCTGGCAGCAAATCTCTACAATATCTAGTCCTCTCTCCATAATAGAAAAACTCATTAATATGCCCCAGCTGCTTTAGGACACTTTCACATGAATTTATGAATATTCAATTTCCATCTAGTACTCAGCTTCTTTGTGTCCAGCCACTGCTGCCTTGAAGAGAGGCTGCCAAAGATCTCGTAATACTTTCATTAGCTTTGAGCCCTCACTTTATGAAATCAGCAATATGTTTAGTGTCAATAAAGCTCTGGGAACAGCCTCATTTTTCAAGAGCCAGTGGCAATTGGAGGCTTTCAGCATTTCAACTTGCAAATGCAAACTTTGTGTTGTAGCGAGTGAGGCCTTTCACACCACAGAAATTGCTCAGAGAGCAGCTCCTGTCACCTCGGCACAAGACACCTGTCGTTGCCATACTGGGAGCAGATTTCTTGCAAAGCAGAAGAAACCTCTCAGAAAAAAAAAAAACAATTTGGAGGTGTAGGTGATTTTTCAGCTTTGATGAAAACTGACCTGCATACCAGATGAACAAAAAGAAAGCTTTCCTGCACACCTCGATGTTACAAGGCAGTCAATGAATTATTCACACAGAATCACAGAATGGCTGGGTTGGAAGGGACCTCTGGAGATCATCTGCCCAACCCTCCTGCTAAAGCGGGTTCATCTAGAGCAGGTTGCACAGGTAGGTTTTGAGTATCTCCACAAAAGGAGACTCCATAACCTCCATGTGCAGCCTGTTCAGTGTTCTGTCACCCTTAAAGTAAAATTTTTTTTCCTTATACTTAGACAGAACTTCCAATTTCTGCCCCTTACTCCTTGTCCTGTCACTGGGCACCACTGAAAATAGTCTGGGTCCTATCCTCCTGACTTGGCCAGGTAAATTTTAAAAGATCTGAAATCTAAACCAGAAACTGTAAGTTTCATAAAAACAACTGAAATTTTGATTTCACAGAAATGACAGGAACTTGAGACAGCCTTGCATGCGCTCTCCTTCTCAAAACTGGAGAAACCAAGGCCAGGCAAGTGTTGGAGCCCCACAGCAGTACAACAGGATCTGGGCAGCAACACGTGCTCCTGACAGCTCCGTCCCTCCCAGCACTCCAATCTGCCCGAGCCAGGAGCAAGGCAGCACACGTCTGAGGACTTTACACTGTTCAAGTCCAGCACACACCATGTTCAGGCAACTGTGCCTGGAAAGCTGGCAGCCCCTGAGGGGTTGGACCGTTTCCAGGGACACCATCCTTAACTCCACAGAAGTCCTGCCACCCCATTCCAAGAAGTTCCTAGCAGCAACAAGACAAAGAGAGGAGTCAGACACCCGTCCCCAAGCAAACACTACGGCAGATAAACAGAGGAAATGGCTTCACTTGGGAGATGGTTCAAAGCCACAGGCACATCTCCAGCTGCAAGTACTGTATCTGTTCCCTTCTAGGAACGAGCATCATCCTCATAAGCCAGGCTTTTATCCAGCCCAGGAAGACGACGACCTTTTAAGTGGTGAGTGCTGAGCATAATTCATTTCCATCCTTCACTTCCTTTGAAAAAAGTAATGGGACAAATTTAAAAATGAGTGAGCAGCTTGAAAATTGGTTTAAGCTTCTGTAAACCCATCTATCAATCAAGGCACAAGATTTGTTTTAAACTAGTTCCACCAGAGCAGTGAACATTAGATAAAGGAGGTGAGAAAGATTGCTGTCAGCAAGATGAAAACCTGAAGCACAAAGCTGAGATGGGAACTGGAATTTTAGAGTGAGGGACCATTAGATTAATGACAGAGAGCTGGGAAGAGCTAAGGACAGACCAGTCTATGGGAGTAATTATACCCTGCTTATCTAAATTTCACCCTAAAATAAAAGCATAATGTTGTCAACACCCTTCCTGCCCTAACCTGCTAATTTATTTGGTTCTGTTGAAGAGTTGTCCTAAGTATGATGCAGTTCTAACACGCAAGAGACCCCAGTTCTCTGCTGCCAGGCTCCCTGGGCACACGTTCATACTTGCACTGCACAACTCATCACCAACCAGCACAAGTCCACCATGTGGAACGAACAGCAAGATGAGCAGAAAGTGAGAAGCACGGACACGACTTAAACAGTCCATTGTGAGCCTCCAGGGAAAACGACTGTGCCTAGGATGTCAAAATTCCTGCCGCATTTTGTGCAGCTAATCCTTTCCTACCACCCGCAAAGAGCATTACAGCGCAACCAGAATATCAGGACTTAATCAGTTTTCAGAAAAACATCCCAGCCCTCTCAACCCAACACCAATAAGCAGAGTTTTCCCACCCCTGTGCATGCAGCTCTGGCCTGCAGCCAAGCAGTTCCCACACAGCTGCTGAGCAGCCCTTCCACTCCTTCGTCTCGATGGTCCATTTGCCACTCGGCAGCAAGCTGGGACACTCCTCGCAAAGGCAGCAACAGAGGCAGCTTTGGCCGTGCCAGAGGAGCTGAGGCACAGAGGAGACAGCCCTCCCATGCCATGGTGCTGCAGTGCTTAAATGCCAGGTGATCGGGGACAAGGGCACTAGACCAATTCCAGTGACACTTACCCACTCAGAGGTCTGGTTTTTCTGATCTCGAAGAACTGTGTTCCCGTGTGATTGTATCTGTGTTTTGTCTGTTAAAGGAAAGTAACTTGAACAGTCAAACAATAAACTAACACTGATCAAAAGGTGAATTTCAGGTCTGAGTTCCTGCTGAAACACAAAACAAGCAGTAAAAGCCATTGACTCTCAGATATGAAACACTGGCATGTGAAATAAAGTATAACTTTTTACTTGTCTTTTTATACGATCTATTAACAGCACTAGGTGCAGAGTCAGGTATCAAGGTTGTCTATCTAAAATGACACTCAAATTCGGCATTTGAAGGTTATAAATTCTCTTTTCCACTACATCCCACTCACTACTAGGTTGCAAGTTTGAAAAAAAAGTCTCCCACTTGGGCAAGAGAAACCTTTCACAGCCTACCCAAACCAATCAACATAACCCATGGTCTGAAAAAAGTTATTTCCTTCAGAAGTCTTTTAACTCCATCAGCCACATGGCTCACCTATGACCTGTAAATGGAAACCATTGCAGGTGCATCAATTTACACTTAGGAAATATAAATCATTCTTCAAAAAATACGATGCTTCCTTGTCCTGTCACTCCAGCTAGTTGCAGTCTTGGTCAAGTCTTGCAAGTCAAGGTCATTAGTTAACACTATGAGGGTAGTAGAAAAGTTCAGCACAAATGATGCCAGCAGACAGCCAACCAAATCTCAGCACCACTTGCCTAGAAGCACAGGCTGCCACGCAGCAGCATCACCAAAAGCAGCCTCCTCCCTGCTCCTTCAGCATTGCTGTTCAAGCAGCAACGCAATAAATCAGACCAGGAAAACAATCTGTTCAGAAAAAAAAAAAAAAACAAAACAAAAAACCCTACAAAGTTTTGCACAAAAAAAAAAAAAATCACACTCCCCTTACTTTTGCTAGGTTACTTTTCCGGTTGAATCTCTTTCCTAACCTAGTTCCCAAATTCTATTCCCATTAGAATGTTCATGCCAGTAAAACTGGTGATACCAAGGCAGATACCAGGGCACAAGCAGGTGACCCCATGGAAGCAAAGAGTTGCTTGCAAGGCATAAATAGCACAGCTGCTGGATGTATAACCATAGCCTAAATAAAAACTCCAGCTCTCACCAGGATGCTCTGAACTGACTTCAATTAGAGCTCAGAGTTCTCCACAAACAAGGCTTTACTTCCCTCCTGCCTTCAAAACCTCATTCATGAGGCCCTTTCAGGGTGCTCTGAACAAAGCATACATCCTCTTTCAGCCCTCAAAGGAAGCCCAGACACTGCTCCCCAGCCCACTTCTTCCAAACGCAGATCCAAACCCTGTGCCTAAGGCCTGCTCCTGCTACGTAGCAGAATGCAGGATTTCAAAACCACTACGGGGTGAGGTGGGGGATAATGTAATTTTTGGAGCTCTGTATGACATGGTATCCCCTCTGGAACAATCCCAGCAAGCAACAAGCCTCTTGTCCTGGCCAAGTGGCTGACATAAAGAAGAAAAATGCACCGTCCCCCTGCAGAGCAGGCAGGCCCCAGCCTCCCTCCCCACTGCAGCTGCTGCAGCCCCAGGCCCGGCTGCCGCCTTGATCCCAACCACAATTCCCCACCAAGCTAACCGCGCCTGCTATTTCTGGATGTTCTTCCAGCTGCCACCCATATCCTTTCTTAATCCTTACCAGGACTTTACACTCATTCCTCATCCCCACAGCTTCCCCACACACATGTACACACGCACACAAAAAGGCAGAATTTAGAAAAGAAGGGAAACAGAAGAGCAGCATCTGGGCCAGCAACCTTCTCTGAAATTATCTGTCAGCAATGGAAACAGTCAGGAACCGGGCATGGGGCAGTGACAGAGAGGCTACACAGATGTGTAGATCCCTGAGGAATCCCCCAATCAAGGTGGGACATCTGGAAGGGAGGTATCTTTTGTCAGTTCCTGTGTCACAGGCAAGCCTGCCCGCCTTGGGGTCAGGATAGCTGCTTGTGCCCCTCACCCCAATGACAAGCATTCCCATCAGTCTGAGCAGACAGGCAATCCTCATGGAGCCCACAGGGGCTGCCAAGGCAGAGGGAGAAAGGGTTTGCCACAACACTGGCTCTCTCGTAGTCGCTTTATGGTAAGATGCCGTATTATTTCTCCAGGCATCACGATCTGATCATAATATCCTCATAAATCAACCTCAAAATAAGCACTTCTATTCCCACCAACGTCACTTCAGTTAAATTTTTCAGTATCATGTGAAGTTAATTACATCTCCCAGAGGATTGCTATGACAAGCTCAGTGCTGCTGGTACTATCCCAAATCCCTGGAGGCATCCTTTTACCCCCAAATGATCCCAAGCCCTTGCAACCAGCTAAAGCTTCAGTAAAGCTCTGTTAATTCACACCAGGCACAAGTCAGCCTTCTTTCCGGAGACCACACGCTCGAGAAGGATACTGCAGCATCTTCATGTAGGTCTGTATTGCCTGGAGCCATTCTGGGATTGACATGGAGAGCTTGTAGTTTGGCACTGGCGGCACCGAGGGCTGGACACAAGAAAAAAGATAAAGAGGTTAGACAGCCACTGCTCCCCGCAGAGCAGATAAGTGATTTGCTCGAGCAACGGCATGTGCTTAGTGCAACACAACGTGGCAGCACAGATGGCTTAAACCCCACGTGAACTCAAGCATCAGGCAAAGTCATCCTGCTGACCACGGGGGCTGCCCCAGCAGCAGAGCCAGCCCCATCCCTGAACAGGGAGGCCGTGGAAGGCTGATCATCAGAGCCGCCAGCATCCCTCAAACACCACCCTATGCGGGCAGGCAGTCCAGCACAGAAAGCCTATATTTCCCATTTTTCCCCCCCCAGCGCAGAGTAGTTTGGATGAGCAGAGTCCCAGTACTGACTCTGCTGTTCTCCCTCCCCCAGGAAGCCATTTCAATTCTAATTTTTGGCCTCCTTTACCACAAGAGAAAGATAAAAGGAGACAAGGATAATTTCCCATCTGCCGTGTGTCTGCAGCACACTTGCTGGGGAGGGAGAGCACAGTACCTAGAAGGCCACCTGGGACCCAAATATTTAATGACATTAAGACACTTAAAGATATAGACTGGCAACATAATGGGATTTTTCCAAAATCTCATAAGACATCTGCTTGTGCCTAAGCATTTTAAGAAGGCGGGCCCTCAATCCATGTTTAATCCCCACATCTATGTGGCTCCTGAGCCTGCAGCCACGCAGGAAAGGGGCACAGCTTTGTCCCAAGTCCACTTATTTTAGGGGTGAGACTACAAAATATGGAGTCAGCAGATATCAAAGGGGGCAGCATGGCTAAAAAGAAGTTAGCACAGTTCTCACAAACACAGTGGAGGAAGCAGTTTATTTGAATATTAATGCAGATTTGAATTTGGGAACCAGCAATTTCGGCAGCTGTGACAAGGTGCAAAGAAGAGCATCTGTGGGCCCACATCATCGTAACCATAGTTTAAAGCTCATAAAGTGACACATCATTGTTCTTAATGCACTTCAAGCCAGCAATTACAGGTAAGAACAGCAAGTTCAGGTGGTATGGGGCCATCTCTGCCACAAAGACTTTCCTCTCCACTTCCAACCTCTGTTAAGATTGTGTGTTTGCTGTCAGAGAGCGAGCATCGGTAATCCCAAAGCGACAAAACCCAGCATTTACTACATGCAGCGAGTTACTACAGTCAAATAGTAAATAAACCCCTGAGAAGAGGGGGAAGAAATCCAAACCAGAGATTCCTACACTACTGGCACACAGAAACACACCGTAAGTGGCTAGCAGATGGCGAGGCTTCCAGCTCGCCCCCGCCATCCCAGTGCTACACGGGCGTCGGCACGCCTGCACACATGAGCTTTCTCCTCTCACCAGTGGGAGTCATGAGCAAGACTCATTAGCGCTTCTTAATCACGATTTTCATGCCTAAGCTCTTCATTACAGGCATTTTTTTTGGTTTCACAGGTTCCTTTCTTGCCCAGCCCCTTTGGTCTGGATGAATTATTCACCTGTCCCTTCCAGCATGAAGGCAGACCTGGACTCAGCATACCAGATAAGGCTCAAGTTTCAGAAGCAGCAAGGAGCTGACAAAGGGAATTATGGCAGGGCTGTCACACCTTCCCAGCGTGGCCATTTCTGCTCCAATATACTCAATCCTTCGCTTCAAAGATACAGAAGCTCTAGGTGCACACACTGCACTTACACAACACACCAAGACAATGGGAGTCCCAGCCAGTGAGGGGCCTGGCTGATGCAGAGGTGGGGATTTCATCCTTTTCCCAGCCCTCACCCAGCTGTGGGACCCAAGACAGCATCCCATTGGAATAGCACCAGTGTGAATAGACACAGCCCTTCCTGAAACCCACAGTGGCCACCCTCACCAGAGCGGACAGGTTTGGACCTCCAAGTAAGGTGCTCCCCATCTCCAAGGTGGGTGATCACGTCATCCAAGGAGGATGATCGTTTCAGACACCAAAGCATAGTCTGGAAAAGAGAACCAGGGTTTTCCCACTGGCTGGCACATATTCCAGTTACCTCAGCAGGCCTGCTGAGCCAGGAGGCCCAAGCCCCTCCAGATCTCAGGCAAGGAGGGAGAAGCATCCATCAGCCTGAACCCACACAGGACAGCACTGCTCTCCTCTCTCCAGTGCAGGGCAGGCAGTACACACACCATGCTGCCAGCCAGGCCAGGCAGTGGGGAGCCACACGCCACTCCCACTCCTTCCAAACATTCTTCCCTCCCTGATTCCTGCCCCAGCTGCAGAAAGACTGATCGTGGGCACCCACCCAGCACGCAGCAGAAGCCAGGGCTGCACAATACAAGTGAAGGAAAGCACAGGTTTGCTGTGATTGAGGATGCAGCCCTCCAGTTCCTGGTATGCATCCACAGCAGCAAGGAGAAGGCAAGGGTTTGTAGCAGGAGGTCATGGATGGCAAGAGGAAATGCAGACACAGCACTACAGACCATGAATTTGTAAAGCGGGTGAAATTCAGAGACAAGTCAGATGAAAAGCCTTGACCTTATATCAGTCTTTCCAAGGAACAGCAGCTCCAGAGACAGCGGAGCCACTGCAGTGCAAGACCACGTGGCAGAGCTGGAGACTCATCCCACAGCTGGAAACGCTGTAGTCTCAGTTCACCACAGACATCCTGTGTGAAACTTGCTTTGCCTGATTCCACTGTCTCATTCAGTGACCAGAAAGTCATTTTCTACTAGCTCCACCTGCAAGCACACTGCTACTCAGCACAGATGAAGGTGACAGGCAAGAGTACTCAAAGCTGTTGAGAGGTTCAATTTATTAAGATCTCCAAGTATCTTCAAGATCACAGAGCAGTTAAAGGATTGCACAGCCCTTCCAAACTGTGAGCCTGCTCTATTCCCAGAGCTCAAGCCAACAGTCAGAGGTGGGGACCCCACAGGTTCCAAAACTGCCCTTGCAGACCAGCCAGCTTTTTGTGAGGACTGTGCCTCTCGAGAGAGATGCAGCCCTGCACCTCTGCAGTTTGCATCTGTTCCAGTAAGGACAATCTCACTGACACAGTAAGAAGCTACTTACCACCCTGCGTGCATGATTGCTGAGACTAATGCCAAGATGATTAGAGCAATCAAGTGGAGCTTCTTGGGGAGGGGATGAAAACTCTCTCCCATCACTAGGGATTAAGAACAGATCAGATGCAGAAATGGAGCAGTTGCACACACCACTCACTCAGCCTGAACCAACAATCAATGCAAGCAGATTACAAATCATCTTCTCACAGGCACAAGTTCCCCTCATCACTCCCAAACAGCAGTACCTGGTCTTTTGCAGGGTGACACATACCCAGCAGCACAAGCCAATTAAAAAAATTTTTACCAGCATTTAAGGAACAAGTCTCCCCTCACATTCCTATTCTGATCCAGAAATTACCATCAAAACTTTAGCAATCCACTACCACTTTGTGGCAAAAAAACCTTCTCCTAACCTTCATGTGCTCACCTGAGCTGTGTTGGCCCTAATAAGGACCAGAGGTCCCACACTTAGCTAGCAAGAGCTACTTAGTCACAGAAGGCACCAGGTCCTCCTGCCCCTGAAGAAATTAATCACTCTAACAGGGATTTTGCTTCGGGGCAGTGCTGGAGGAGTACAACTCCTCAGGCACTCTCCACTGATCATCAACATCAAATGATCTGTCCAGGCAGATTTCAAAACATTTTTTCATCTGCCCAGCTTCAACATATGCTACAGAGAGTCAGCCCAGTGCTGTGGCACTGAGGAAGAAGCCATGGGCAATGCTCTCTGGGACATTCCCACACGAATACAGTGTGCAGGCCAGCACACTGGAGCCACTGGCATGTCTCTGACCAGATGCTTTGTCAGTCACCACAGGTGTCACCAGTAGAAGTTACATGCTCTGGAGCTGGGAAGTAAAGGATGAAAGTCAAGATGAAAGCACATGCTTTGACATCTCTTAACACCACATGGGTTTGCAGGCCATCTAGACTAGCATAAACTGGTCAGGCTGCTGAAACGAGAAGTTCTGCCCTCTCCCTGCCCCTTCACTTCCACCTCAAGTGCTTGTGTAAGTGCAAGATGAACCACACCAAGGAACTACAAACTCAGCATAACCGGATTATTCTCCAGCTGGATATGCTCCCCCATTCAAACAAAGGCTAGTTCCAGCACAAGGAGAGCAGAGTGGAGAGAGATCGTCCCTTTTGCACCTGCACTGGATTAAACATTGCAGAAGAGAGATGAAAGGCCTTTTCAGCCCACATCTTATTTGACAAGCACCTTCTCAATACAGCCCTATGCAAAAAGCTTTCAGCTTCCCTGTGCACAGAATTTCCTCTCTACTCCACGTAAAGAACAGGCATACGGTTCATGTCAGTATCACTGACAGCCTGGACCATGACAACAGCAGCCCAGCCATCTCGCCCCAGCACGCAGAGGGGTATGAATCAACCCAGACTTCAGCGGTCAGCTCACATTAATGCTGCTTGATGCAAGGAGTGAATCAAGCTCAAAGTCTGCCAAAGCAGAGTGTTAAAGACATTTAGTGATCAGTAATGCAGCAGTGTCGAGAAGCCTTGGAACAACAGCAGACATCAACATTTTATTCGCTGACTGGAGGAAAAAGACGCGGGTGAGACAGAGCTGTTTGGGGCTTGTGCTGAGGAACGTACCAGGCAAAAGCGTCTGGAATCTTTCCACATACTGGAAACGAAATGTCAGAGTTTTAAATCCCTTGTTACATTTGAGGACCAAGGCTGTGTTTTAGGAAATCCCTGTGTTCCAAAAGGAAAACAAAAACCCGCTTTAAATTGCATAAAGTGCTTCGCTCAGTCCCTGAAGATTTCTTTTAACGTTTGTTTTCTGCTTTCTTCTCCCCAAGCTAAAAAGAGTAATATTCTTCCTACTTGTTCCCCAGGACACGAACTCCAGCCCCTAAGCACCCTGCAGCCCCCGTACCCCGCTCTGGGCGCTTTCGGACAGCAGATGCCCCATCCTTCTCCCCAGTGCCCCGAGAGCCTCCTCCGGGCTGCGGTGTCACACCCTCCCACCCAGCCTCGGAGCCTCCCCGGCCGCTCGACGCGCACGGAACGCGGCAGCCGCCGGACCGCAGACCTCGGGCTCCGTGTCACCCGCTCCTGCCGCACGAGGGGACACACGGGGGCTTCGCCTTACCCGAGCCAGGCGGGCGGCGCTCCGGATGGCCGCCGCCACGGCACCGCCGTCGGGGTGCACCCGCTCCACGTGCCCCCACATCCGCTCCCAGGTCTGCCCGTCCATGGGGAAGCCGCTCTTGTTCACCAGGAAGAGCGAGCCGCCGTCCCGCTGCTGCTC
>VZTF01003543.1:504954-528273 GCA_013397755.1 Cnemophilus loriae | reverse complement strand
AACCCAGCCGAGACCAGCTGGACCCAGCCCAGCCAGGCCGAGCCCAGCCCAGCCCGCGCCCAGCCGAACCGGGCAGAGCCGAGCTTGGCCCCTTTGAGCAGAGGCGATCCCGTCAAGCCGAGCCCAGCCCAGCCGTGCCTCGCGGTCCCCACTGCGTGACGGACGCCTCAGGATGAAACTCCTCATCGGAGAGAACCGGGTTGTTCCGTTCTTCCCAACAGAGGTGGAAAATCCCCTGTTAAGCCGTCAGCATTAAGGTGGTGGCAGTGAGATCCCAGCCTGAAGGCAAAGTGCTGCCGAGAGAGGCACCAGGCGCTTTGTGAGGCGTGGGCAGGGGAGCGCCCCAGGCCCGGGCAGAGAACTCCCTGGTGGTGCTGCCCCCTCCAGCGCCCACTGTGTCCTGATGGCTATGGCCACGCTCGGACGGGAACTTTCAGCTTTATCAAGCTGATAAAGCTTTATTTATCAAGCACAATAGTGTCCGTGTAGTGCATCTCCTAGAGCTACGAGTGGCCCCCCATCAGATACAAATAGTTTGAAAAATATTGCTCCCATCCTCTGCCCATGCGCTCAGATACTGCTGCCACTCTGATCTCCCCTGCTCCCAGACATGAATAAATTTCCACAGTGCCCTAATCGGCTTCCCGAAGGCTCTCAGGAGCCAGGAGTGTATGTTGAGTTGCTAATCACTCTCTACAGGAGCCGATGTTTGTGTCACTCCTACCAGTAATCCTCCCTGCTGTCCCCTGGCCACATGGTATGCCAGAATCTCATCAGGAGGCTTAATAGAAGGGAGGACAGAGAAAAGCTGTTCCATCAGCTAAAGCAAATCAAGGGTTTCAGTTTACATGGTTTGCTCAGTGTCAGCTTTCAGCCCAGGAGACTTTGGTCTAGGAAGCCCCCCGAGCTGAGTGTGGGGGCTCTGTGTGTAAATGGCAACACAATCTGGGGGAAAGGAGGAAAGGTCAGAGTGGATTTAGAGCTGCTGTGGAGTCTTCACCCTCTCCACTGTGTCCTGCATTTCCCTAATCATCAAGCAAACGCTGCAGTCGGAGGGAAAATGTGCATCCATGCTGGGCAGAGCCGATGCACACGCACACACACACACCCACACACACACACCCTGCTGGGTTTGGAAGCAGGATCCCAGGGGAAGCACAGTCTCTCCTTCTCAAGCACAGATGATGCTGAACATCAGCAAGATGTGAGAGCACCAAGATGAGTTCCCGACGGGAGATGATGAAGCACAGAGACCCAGAGAGGCTGCAGATGGCTGCAGACACAGAGGAGAGGGCTCTCAAGGAGCCAAGGGAGGCTCAGGCAAGACAGTGCAAGGAAAGGAAGGCCGAGAAAGTCTGCGAGTTCACCGGAGCAGAGCCAAGGGAAACCTTGAAAATCATTCGGACCTGGATCTTAGAACTAATGGTACTCTGCAGGTGGTAGCATCCATGTGTGACCAGCTGAGGGGCACACTGCATGTGACAGAGCCTGGAGTGCTGGGATTACACAGCAGAATGTCATCCTCAAGGATGCTGATACACAAGCTGGCAGTCACATATGTCCCAGAGCCTTGTTCCCTGCTAGAACAGGCAACCATGTTGAGGCTGTCACAGCCTTGCTCAGTGCTGCTTCACTGCCCAGAGCAGCCAGGAACCTTCAGATTGTGTTTTCCTACACCCACCCACTTCTTAGCCATCCTGGAAGAGTGAAGATTAGAGTGATGCTACGTGCTCTGCAGTTCAAAGCCTCCTGCATCCACCATGTCAGGGCGTGCTCCACGCCAGAGGGAAGGACTCTCCCTGGCCAGACAGGTAAGGGGCATGGCAAGGCTGGGACACCACAGCTCTGTTCATAGCATTCTGCAGCATCCAGACCACTTCCAATCAGGACTGAAAGAAAGAAAATTCTTACCAGCTCCTCCCTGATGTTCAGGCTGAAGAGTGACAAGTTGAACTCCCAGAGGTCAGCCAGTGTGTCCAATGCCAGCTGTGGGCTGGACAGGCAGGACAGAAGTTAGCTGAGGTCCTGAAGCTAAACTTTGAAACAACAGCCTAAGGAGATAAAAGTAGAGTCCCTAAGGACCTACAACTAAGGGAAAGTCTTAATAACCCTCTCGCCAGCTACAAATTAAGAGTAAAAATAGAATAATGCTGCTTTGGATTAGCCAAAGCCTTCCCTGGTATTAGTTATGAACAGACATTCAAGATGAGTGAAAGCAGGATGGGATATGCATCATACCCGCAGGATCCAATGGCTTTCACCTCATGGGGTCACATAATTTTGATACCATGACTCTCAGCAGAGCTGCCTTGCTCCCTGCTCTATTTGCAGGTCTTCCTCTCACATCAGGTTCCTGCCCAGCCTCTGTTCCAGTGTGCCAGACGTTTTTGACTTTGAAATTCAGTTACTTTGTATGGATGTACCTTTCTAAAGCTAGGTCTGAACAACACCTCAGATCTACAGTCTTACTTCTAATGCAGAGCTCATTGCTACCACAGCTGCTTTCTGGGTCAAAGGAACTAATCTGATCATAAAATCATCATGTAAGAGGGTTTTAACCTTCATTATTTCCAATTGCAGACTCATTTAAATGCAGCATTCAAAAGGCCCTGCAGTGCAATTACACAACCAAGTGCAGGAAAATTAATAGCTCTTAATTTGCACCATGGCAGCAAGGTGATATCAGCGTCGGCACTTTTCCCAAGCAGACTTCTCCAAAGCGCCACCCCCACACCCCCACAAGGAGTCCCACTATCCCCTTCCCCAGAAAGCATCCTCTTGCAAACAGCAATGAATTCAGCCCAGCCGCGCAGCAAAACCCTCACTGCCCTGTGATACTTCACAGAGGAAGTTCATTCATGTATTTATTTGGGCTTATTTGGGAAAACACTTCCTCTATTACCCATTGTTTCCAAACAGCCCTTCTTGTGCAAGGAGCCAGCAGGAGAAGGCTTTCCTGGGCAGCAGCTCCAGCCTGACCTAGCCTCAGAAGAGGGAGCTGCAGCCAGGCTGGAGAATGGACCTCTGGTGTCATTTGCTGTCTCATGGCCTGTGACATCTCACGCACTGCCCATGCTCCTGCTTTGCTGCTTTGAAATTCGGTGGTTTTCTGCTCTGCAGATCTTTTGCCAGCACAGCTCCAGCCTTTGTAAGACCTTTGTAAGGCCTTATCCAGACTCTGCTACCAACACACCTTGTTGTTTGAAAATACTTCTCACTGTGAACAGCACTCTGTGCTACCAGGGCCACAGGGGGGGCAACAAACCCAGAAGTGAAACAAGACCAGCAGCAGCACTGGTGGAGCAGGAAATGTGCCCAGTACCTCCAGCTGGCAGCACTAAGTGCAAAAGCCTGAAGCCTGGGTACCTCGCAAAGTGTTCCCAGTGAGAGGAAAGCAGGTTTGTTGCAGAGCCCAGACAGCTTGGCTCCTGAAACAGACCAAGTGGGCCTGCACAAGCCTGAGTTTCTGAGCTTTGGGATAAAATCGTAGGTTCAAGGGGAGAATTTGCGGTAGGCGGTTCGGGAAGGCTGTACCTTCCCTGTACCTCAGCCAATGGGGAAAAGAAGAGGGCAACATGTGGCTGGGAGTTCAGGATAAAAGGAGGCTGCGCCCTCCGAAACCTCGAGGGAGGAAATTCTGTGAGAGTGTGTCCCGGTGGACTCTCTGCCTTTATTCGAATAAAGTTGCAAGACTCCTCTGTCTCCTTTTTCGACATAAACCTCTGGCGTTTGTGGATTTTCCTGGCACCAGCTTGGGCACAGTGTTCTGCTAAAGTCAGGCCAAGTGATCTTAATGGCCTTTTCTGCGTTTAGGAGCCAGCAGAGCAGCCGCAGTCCAAAATGGGTAATCCTAAAGGGGTGCTTCATCTTTGCAGAGGGCAGCAGAAAAACGCAGGTCAAGAAAGTTTGCCTGCTGTAAGTAAATTGCATTATTGCAATGCAAACATTGGCCCATTTCCTGAAAAGACCATAGTGACCTCATTTGATCCTTTGAAAGGAAAAGAAAATCTGTTTGTTTGGGGCTTTTTTCCTAAATTGAACATTATGCTGGAATGGGATTTTTTTAGTAATGAAATGAAAGGTCAAACTGTGATAAGGGTGTAACTGTGGCAATATGGGAATGGCTGTTGATACAAGTTTGCAGGAGCGATTTGCGTAACCACTAGGAACAACTTTCTGTATTCATAAAACTTCCATGTGATCCCTGGGAAAATAAATATGTAAAGCAGACTTAAAAAAAAAAAAACAATAAAAAGCTATAAAAGAAATGCTTGAGGGTGTGCTTCCTTGGAGCTTTCCCCAAGGTAGCCCTTTCTGAGAACTCTTAACACACCATTTATTTTGCAATGGTCTAGCAAAAAAACCAGCCATCAGCTGCTTTGGCTGCACCAATGAAAAACTTCAGCAGCATGTTTTGATTTCTGCCTGAGCAAGTCCAGGACCTCCTGCAATAATTTTACTGCAACAAATCATTACAGTGTTTATTTTAGATGGGACTAGCTGGACTCCGGTTATTCTCAGACTAATCCAACAAGCAAGATTTCCTTGCGTTAAAAAATACTTTTTAAAAACATTAAAAAAAAAAAAAATCAAAGTGTCATGAAAAGCCTATAAATCAGGCCTTCCCCACAACTGGTTTGCAAATTTTCACTTTCCACTCCCAGTTGCAGGTCAGCATGTCCTAGTGACCTGACTGAGCCTTCGCTGACAGTGAAATAGCCTTTTCCATACTTCCTACAGTCACTTCCCTCTGGTCTGCAACTGATGGCATCAGATACAGGTGAAACTGTTGTTTCTGAGTGGTACAACATCAGCATCCCAATTAGCCTGCCTTACTCCTTCTGTCTTGTTCCAAAGTTTCAGTCTCAAACATTGCAGTAGCTTGGGAAAATAATTACATCAATACAGTTTGCTGTGAAAGTCTTACTTGACACTGTATCACATGATTTGGTCTCTGCAGCAAGCTCTGCGTACAAGAACAAGAAAACACTAATGTAACCTTCCATAAATATTGGCAATAATTTTTTTTTTTACTAATTGTTTCTTTAACCTTTAGTCAGAGGGTAAACTACCCAGCACAATCACTTTTCTTTTTTCAGGGGAACTGCATAGTAAAAATACAGGTAGTAAAGAAAGGCAGTGGCTGAAAAAAATCTGCTACTTAGAAATGGGATTTCTTTTCAGCAACCATCAGCACCCGCAGGCCTTGTCACAAGGGAGCTGCCAGGGGTGGCACCAAAGGTGAGAGTCAGGACTTACCTCCACTGCCAAGTAAGCACCTGATTCACCCCTGCCTGCGTCGAGAGAGGAATGTACTGCAATAAACCCCTGCCTGCTTGAGGTTAGAAGCACAATTAACATTGCTGATCAGAAATGAATTAAGCAATCTAGTTCTGCTATGGGATAACCTGTGCCCGCTAGGAATAGCATGATGATGGTTAGGAAACACTGATCAAATGTCATCCTTATGTATTAAAGTTCCTCAAATGCATTTTCTTTCCAGGAGGAAAGAAAAGTAGACTGGAAAAGTTATTAAGCCTAGCAATAAAACATGTCACAAGCCCAAACACCAAAAGCCTTTGAACTGAGATGCTGTGTGAAACCTGCAAAGAGAAATGTGCGATTTACTGTTCTCAATGCCATGGTGCAACAAGGTGTCATCATGACACTGATGATTTCATCAAACAATTTTTGATCTGAAGCATCACTTCAAGCGTCCCTGGGGAGAGAGTGCTCTGCAGATTAAGAGTCTCCCTTTCCAGAGAATGTTTGCAGAGTAATCAAAACACTGTAGAAGCGCCTGAAGGTGACAGTAAAATTCAAATAGTGTGGTCATTTTAAAAATAAAGCTCTTAAAGGAAATACAGTAATCTGGAGCAAAATTACTTTTTTTCAGTCATCTTCATTATTTGCCTTGGCATGAATGATAGTAATTTTTGGAGGTAACTAGCAAACTCAAGCCTACAGAGCACCTTCTGACTTTGGAATCAAACCCAGGAATGCTGTGTAATTACGCAAGCTGCAGACTTTGAGGAGACTCCCTAATGCTCTTGGTGCACACAGACATTTCAACCCTCATGAGATTCTCACATTCTAAGCAGATGAAGTAGGTCAGAGAAAAATCACACTGACCATGGGGCATTCTGTTCCACAAAAGTTGAGGGACCTCCGGATCTCCCCTGGCGACAGTCTGGTTTGGACAACTTCGTCAAGCTTCCGAGCCTTTGAGGGCTTCTGTTGAAGCTTCAGTGGAGCAGTGACAAGATGAGAAATCATGGTATTTCTAGGCTTTAGGCAGTAGCCTCTAAGTGAATTTCAGGCTTTTAGCATTAGGGCCCAAAGTAAATTCAGTTGTTCATTGGGAGCAGAAGATAACAGAAATTCAAGTCCCTTGGAGCCAGTTAATGATCCCTGGGTGACTCATTCTCACCCCAGTGGGACAGTGCCTCTTCATTCTGCACAGGATGTACGTTCTGTCTCATGCCTGCAGGGTTGTTCAGAACCAGCTGATGAAATATTCTGAGAAAATCAAGTTACCTTCCAATATTTAATGGAGAAAACACCATGCACAGCCTTGAAAACTGCGCTGTTATATTTTAACTTATTTTTCTCTTGGCAGCAAGCTGGACAATTTGATTTCTAGAAGAGTAACTGACTCTGCAGTCATCTGCAGTCCCTCTATTACCTTAACTAAACTAGTGATCAACATCTGAGAAACCTTAGGATTGCCCCATTATGAAAAAAGAAAGTAGGAACTCTGGTTCAGCCTAATGCAGGCTAGAAAAACTTCTGAAGCCGTTGATACTTCCCTGGGATTTTTCCATCTGCATGGAGTTTATAGCTTTTGCAGAATCTTGTGTCTATTTCTGGAAACTCGTAACACAAGGCCACAATACTGACAATGCCCTATTTACTGCCTTTTTAATGGTTTAAACACTGTTACAAGCAGAAGCAGTTTACTGAGGAAGCACTGGAAATTAGTATCCTAGAGGCTGAATTTTGATCCCTGATATTAAGCAGATATTAGCTCGTTACTTACAAATCAGTAATTATGCCTGACCATTGCCAATACTTAGCCTTTGTGACATATCTGCTGAAGTCCTTTCTACAAAGTTCAGGATATTATTGTTTTGTTTTCTGAAAAGTTGTTGTTTAATAAAGCTGTAAATATTGATTTAGAACATGATCAGATAGGGTTAGTTCATTGTGAAGCACAGACAGAAGGAAGTCCAGCAGACTTCTAAGAAACCTTTCCAGCCCAGGAAGCAGCTGGACTGTTAAGCATCTACCTGTTTTATCCATACACAAACCACATCACTTTCTGGAAGGGGTAATACTTGTTAGCTTTGGATCACAGGGCCTCCTCCCAGCTATAGAAATGATTATCGTGACTAATTGTAGTCAGGATAGCTTCACATCTCCCATTTACCTGATGAGGTTTCTAGGGTTTTCTTTCAAGGACTGAGAATCTGACAAAAAAAAAAACAACAAAAAAACCTCCCCGAAACACCAACACCAAAGAAACTTCAGGGAATAATAATTTTCTGGGATTATTCCTTCCTAACTGTGGGAATATTTAAATTACAGTGCTAAATGGGGATATTGCCTGCAGCTTTCATAGAGGTACCATAAGAGGAGCATGACCCTGTGGTCCTGGTTGTAAAACGAAGAACCCACCTGAAAGTTCAACCCGGTGTTGAACTGCATGTTAGCATTGCTTTATGACACAAGGCTCATGTTTGCTGTGCTCTGCAGCACATGCAACCTCCTTCTGTGAAGCATCTCCTATAGCTGAGAGAGAATCCCAGCTTTGTGGAGAAGTGAGATTAAAAAAAACTAAAACATTTTCTTACCGTAACTCTGCTTTCTTTGAAGCAGGTTCCTCAAATGTGCCTGGCTTACACCTGGGCTAAATGCCTGAGGGTAGGTGAGAGAACCCTTGCAGAGTGTTCACAAGGGTTCTGCTGTGCTCCCACTGAAGACAGCTCCGATTTTAGCCATTACTGCATGTAGTGCCTCACTTTTATCCTGCCTAAGAGGTTATCCCACCCTCTCTCCCCAGATAATTTCTCTGCAACCAAGTGCTTTATTAAAATAATATCTGTGCTACCCTCAAAAAGCTGCCTTTGGATCGCTCTGCTTTAGGGGTTATCGTGCACTTTCTTTTCCTCACAGACCTTTTCCAAAGCAAAGGAGAAATGTCTGTGCTAGAGCAGTACAACTCAACTACCAATGCTAGTACTTTAATTCCATGCCCCGAGAAAATTTCTCTGGATGCCAATACTCTTGTGTAGAATAAATTTCTATACCCTGCATACGTGCACTCTGCATGTACACGTATGTTTATTAATGACACAGTAAGTCATACACTTACACATTTTCCTACATTAAAAGGCAGGTTCTACGGAAAAAAAAATCACTTTTAGATTAGCAGCTGTATCAGCAGCTGTCAAAAATGTTAATCTTGGCTCCAATAAATTTAGGCATTATACACTTTATTAGTAACATATAATGGTAAGGAATGATGTCATCCACATATACACATACATACAGTATTGCAATCAGAGAATATTCGTTAAGAACTTTTAATTTTCTCTTGAAATAAAGAATTGGACACTAACAAAACCAAAATATTACAGCAAAACATATTTGTTATCTTCATGAGTAGAACAAAGACATGAGCAGTAAATAACATGGGTCTTACACAGAAATACATTTCTCTTGGGTTAAATTTTTTGCTTAATTCATTCTAGTTCCTGCATTAACATCACTTCTCCCTCTTCACAGACTTCAGACCGAATGGTGGGGCTGGGGGCAATCATGTATTATTGTGTACAATGACAGCTTGTGCTCCATGAAACATGAGTAGCCCGTAATACTTGAGAAGGAGGTACATACATGTATTGAAAAACAACAGCTATAAAGGTCACACATTCCCATTCACACAGGAAAACTAGTGAGTTCACAAAATGGAAAAGGGAAACAATAAATGTTTACAGCTTAACCCAATTTCACTTGGTTGTAGATGCACAAGGTAGTCCAACTATTTCTCAAAAAAACATTTTGTCATTAGGCAACATGGGCTGGCAGCTCTAATTACACACTCCACTGATTGTCTCTGAAACAACAGACCGCCTTGAACAAAAGAGATGACCAAGAGGCTGAAGTTAGGAAAGCCCTATTAATCTGAAATTATTCATATGTATTCCGCCTACTTCTTCCCTTGTTCTTGCTTCCTCGTAAAACACGGGCATTTAGCAACAGAAAGAGATGTTATTCAAGACAAGCACCCATCTACAAATACTTGTTCTAAGGGACTTATCTACCAGCAATTCCAGACTATGCCTTACAGGTCTGGTATTTTCACACCCAGCCAACAGAAATGAGGGGTTTAAGGCTGTAGTAGGAATCCTAAATAGAAATGGGTCAATGTTCTCTGAATCTTTTCCATTGAAATTACCAAAAGTTTAACGTGGCCGAGAAGAAACACAAATATAAGAACTAATTTTAAGGCTAATCTCTGAATTTTTTAGCTGAAAGTTATCAGTTGCACACCCTGCTGGGCTCCTGGGAACTTGGAGGCAGCCCCCTTGTTTATGCTCCCCATTGTGTGTGTTCTCTTGCATCCCCTAGAACTCTCCTGAAACACTTAAAAAAAAAGCAAATTGAAAAGCAATAGCTGATGCATGGGATTGGGATGCCTCTCCTCACTTGGTTTCTTACACCATCCTCTCCTAGTTGATGTGCAAATCCATTCATGATACAATTACCTCTTTAAACAGTTAGGATTTTTAGCTCCCAACTCTACTCTTGCTGGGGGGCTGAGCTAGGATCTCAAGGCTAAGAGTCAGAAACCCTGTTTCCAATTCCAGATGCATGTGGGATTTCCAGGCTGAGAAGTTTGTATGGAGAACTCATAGCAACCTTTGAGTATCTGAAGAGGGACTCTTTGTCAGGAACTGTAGTGACAGAACGAGAGAGAATGGGTACAAGCTGAAAGAGGGGAAATTTAATTCAAATATCAGGAATAAATTTTTTACTGTGAGGATGATAAGACACTGGAACAGGTTGCCCAGGCAGGTTGTGGACACCCCAACCCTGGGAGCATTCAAGGCCAGACTGAATACAGCCTTGAGCAACCTCGTCTAGTGGGAAATGTCCCTGCCCATGGCAGGTGGGTTGGGACCAGATGATCTTTAGGTCCCTTCCAACCTCATAACATTCTATGATTCTATGTTTCATTGAGTGGATGTTGTCTGCTAAAACCCAAAAATTAAAAGCAAATCCACAAAGCCTCAACTACTCAAAATTTATTTCTGCCATAAGCTAGAACTTTAATTTCTTGACAGACAGATGATAAGATTATTGCATCAAAAATACTGATTTGATCTTTATTTGCTCTTTATTCTGCTGCTGAGCCTTTCACTTAAATACTTTATCATTGCCTGAAAATAGCTCACAGGTTTCCAACTTTCAAGCTCCTTTTAGAAGGGGAACATTAAATCCAGGATGTAATTAAGCCTTCATTATTAGGAATATTTTCTTTTCAGAGACCCAGCAGGGTTTTCAGCATGCCAAAATCTTGTTTGGACCTTTTCAGAAGGTAGCCAAGTAATTTGGCAGAAGATAAACACAAGGATCCAGAACCAGAATATTTTTTCAATAATCAGCTGAACCTAACTAAAGAAACTGGAAACTACTAGGGAAGAAAGGAACTGAAAAATAAATTTTAAGAAAGAAAAAGAATCAATCTTTGAATTTGAACAGTGTGTACTGAACAGGTCAGCAAATAGTCTGGATACTGCCAAAGACTTTCTACTGGACATTTGAAAACAATTCCCCAAAACTGCAAAAATATTATCTTGTTAGGATTTTTCAACACCAAAAGTCAAAGCAACCATGAACAGCCATGAACATAAATATTTTCTGAATCTGTATCTTGCTGAAAAACATATATTTTGGCACACATTATTATGATTTTTCCAAAGGGAAAAGCACCCACATATGTCACAAGGCAGAAACTTCCACTTTTCTAACTTGGGCTGAAAACGTGTACATCCCTTGATGGGGCAGCTTCCCTGACAGCAAGTCATTAAATGTAAAGGACTGACATAATGAAAGCATCTCTACTTCCACTCCTATGCCCTTGCCTGCCATTTGAATATCCGAGAGTTACTTTTCCTATATTCAGCTACTTCAGGAGTGGACTCTTCTGGAGCTCACCAGGCAGCAAGGCCTGACCATTTCCTCTCTAGCACTGAACCTGGCGAGGAGACATCAACCCCTTCTGGCAAGGCAAGTGTTCCAAGCATGCTTAGTTTATTCTGATAGGTCTTCTCCTACCTAAAGCATTTATCATACAAAACGTTTAAATCAAGATCATCACATTTACAGGCTAAGCTTAGAAAGATAAGTTTTTAGGGCCCTTTTTATACAAAAGGAGTCTCTGAGTCTACAGTGAAATAAGAAAAAGAAAAGCATTTAATGATATTTATTGTACTTAGAGACTATCTTGGAGTCTGCTGTTGTTTAACCCAGCCATCCACCAAGCCCCAGGCAGCCGCTCGCTTGCTCCCTTCCCCACCAGTGACACTGGGGAGGGAATCAGAAGGGTAAAAGCTGGAAAACTCGTGGGTTGAGATAAAGACAGTTTAATAGGGAAAGCAGAAGCCACACACACAAGCAAAGAAAAACAAGGAACTAATTCACTGCTTCCCATGGGCAGGCAGGTGCTCAGCCAGCCCCAGGAGAGCAGGGCCCCAAGTGCAATGGCTACTTGGGAAGAAAATTCCATCATTCCAAACATCCCTCCCTTCCTCCTTCTGCCCCCCACTGTATATACTGAACATGATGCCATAAGGTCTAGAATATCCCTTTGGTCAGCTGTGGTCACCTGTCCTGGCTGTGTCTCCTCCCAACCTCCCATGCACCCCCAACTTCCTCGCCTTTTCTGAGGAACTGTGTCTCCTCCCAACCTCCCATGCACCCCCAACTTCCTCGCCTTTTCTGACATATGAAAAGCAGAAAAGGCCTTGGCTCTGGCAGCAACAACAAAAACATCTCTGTATTATCAACCCTGTGTTCAACACAAATCCAAAACACAGCCCCATACCAGCCACTGTGAAGAAAATTAACTGTAGCCCAGGTGAAACCAGCACAGAGTTAAATAATTCCCCATCCCCAGCTGTTACAATCTATGGAAAACTCCGAACAGGATTGCACCTTCTGGACGGCACTGCACCTGTGGAACTCAAAATCACAGCATCATTGATGGCACTGAACTTGCAGGCTCCGTTTCCTTGAGCTAAAAATTAAATGTTTGCAAAAGTCCACTAACCCAGGTCTGACTTTCCCGGCAATAGTATTATTGTAGTGCAATCAGTTCTGTGGGTGTGTAGGTAGAGCAAAAGGTAAAGGAGAAAATTTTCAAAAGCACTGCAGTGAGAAACCCCATCCCGAATACAGATAAATGAAGTAACAATAAGTTACTGTTAATGAAATCTGCTCACTTTGCAGCTAAGATGGTATAAAAAAAAATATTTGATCAGAGAATGTGAAATTATCACTATTTTTCTTTCAGTCATTCTTACAGCTTTTAACAAACTGCAAAAGACATGATTTAAGTTACACAAGCACATGGATTTCACATGAGACAAATGATACAATTTGTAAAAAGGACAGAACACATTTTCTGATACTCCACAAATATTCAGAGAAGGTTTAACACACAAAATGGAATTTCTTCAGCAGCACTGATTAAACTCAAGATGAGGCAGGGATCTTCTTTACAAAGTAAAGGCACTGGCTCTTTGTAAACACGTACTCCTCTCTGTTTAACTGAGAAAGCACTCAAAATATTCCATGGAGGAAGTTTGTGTGGTAGTGCTTATAAATACTTCACAATAGCGATATCAAAGGCCTTTGTCCTCCTTTTTACTGTATTTAATAAGAAATGTTTTTTCTCCAGTTTATCTAGTGAGAAACTTTTTAGATCTCTCCAGAAATGCTACAATGAAGCTATAGAACAGTGTGTTTTCTCTTATCTGCCTTCTGATACCTATAAAGAAGTTTCAAGGCAAAAGAAATATCAGATGCCAGTATGCAACACACACGTCATCTCTTGTTTTCAGTATTGTGCTATCACTTTCCCAAAAGGAATCATTGGCTTCTATTAAAATACAGATACATTTAAAATAAAAAAGGAATTCATGCACATCCTCCTGCTGTGCAGCTCCCTACTCTTTGACTTTTCAAATTCACCAGCAAGACTGAACAAGAAAAGAAGATTAGATACTTCTGATCATGACAACTGTACTTCAGGATTCCTGATTTTTTCAAGTATGCATCCTGAATGCACATGTCTCCCAAATGTGGAGAGTGTTCACACAGTTCTTTACTAATGAAACTGCAAAACTTGAAAACTGTTAAAATAAATATTCCATACAAAGGTGAATTGTTTGCATCTTGGGCAAAATGAACTGAGCATCTTCATAGCTTCCAACACACAACTACCACCAATATCAACAAACACATTTTACTACTCGTACACACAAATCCAGTGATTACACTAATTCGTATTGTTCCATATCCAACCAAACTTGTGCGTTTCTAAGTCGCCTTCCTTCAGCTTTATAAAGCTGACTGAATCTTTAATGTAGTGCTTTCAGGTTCTACAGGACTGTCAACTGGTACCTGAAGAGGGAGATAAAAAAATAAAAACACAACAGGAATTAAGCTGTTATTCAACAGAACTATTCTCAAACTCAGTATTCTTATATAATAATTAGGTTAGACTCCAATAGGATAAGTAGTTAATTAACCAAATTAAGCAATTATAAAAAGCCCTGTTTTCCCTTCTTTTTGTAATAAAAAAGAGAGATCAAACATAGAATTGAGTTTCTTAGTATAACTCTAAAGTATATATTTACTGCATATAAATATTTGTCACATGAAGATAAACTTCCCATTTTTTTCTCTGTTACATCTAACCACAGTAGATTCTTGATCAAGGTTCAGAATCAAAGTGATATTGAACATTATTAACACAGGCAGGTCTCAATCACGTATGGCACATCAGGGCAAGGACTGAAGCTTTTCTTACACCCTGGCTAATAGGAATGAAGCTGTGTGTCGATCTAGGCTAATTAACGAGGTGCTAATGGAAAGCAGACGAGTCATGTACAGCCCTGAGAGAGTCCCAACCCCGGCTGGGAAACACACAGGATGCCACACTGAGCACACACAGCTGCACAGGTTTCAGGTTCAAGTTAGCTCAGACAGCACCAGCTCGGAAGTTTCTGAACCTCATACAGACACTCACAGTGTGCAGTTGGTCGCAGACGATCAAAAGCTGCTGGACATGCAAGACACCTACACAGAAAGAAGCATGGCAGAGGATCTTGCAATGTCTGACTCCAAAAAGCTTGATCCAAATGATCCAAAAAAACCCATAGCACTGAAAAAATTTTCCACTGAGAGCTTTATTTCTACTAGTAACTGTAGTAGTTTGGAAAAGCTGCTGAAACGTGGAACCTTGTGATCATCAGAAAATGCGATGCTCACTCTTCATTTAAATGGAGAGGGTGCTCAGCAGAAGAACAAACCTAGCTCTTTATGCAGCACTGTACAGAAACTCCAGCATGGCTTCTGTTTATCAGACACTGACTTCATTTGAAGGGACTGCAGGTATTTTAAATAAAACACATAGTCTATAGGATGGCCTCATAACCCAGTAAACAAAAAGGCTTCACAATTTACAGTGATACCTGCTAATATGAAAAAGCAAGATTCAAGCAATAAAGTCATATTATTAGCCACTTAAAATTCAAATATTCAAAAAATTCAAAAATTCAAAAAAAATCTGAGAGCAGAAGTTTTTCCAGTTTTTTTCATGGGAGTTAAGGAGAAAAACAGGTATTTGAGGGCAGCATCCCATGTGGCTCTGTTGTTCAAAACCAGCATGGAAACATAAGATTTTGTTAATTACTCTTTTGCAGTTAATATTGTTATGCCAGTAGAAGTCAAGCATTCAAGTAGGTAATACAATCATGGTAAAAGAGTCACCACTTACAGCTTTAACATCCAAGTTCATAATCCCTGAATTCACATTGTGTCTTCGCAAATCTGATTTTATTAAGGCTGAAAAGAAAAAGGAAAAAGGAAAGCTGGTAGGGAAATGTTTGCACGGTGCAAGCACACAGAAGCTGCTTTCAGCACATGTTCAAAATACCTGTATTTGCAATTTGAACTCACTGACAATTTGAACTTGCTCCTCACAAAGCACACAAAGCAGGAAATGACAACTAAGTCTTTTAAACCACAAGAACTTAAAGCGAAGCTTGATAGTTTCAGCATTTTCAGCACATTTGTAAGTCAACATGTGTAAGTCGCTGGCACAGTTCCAGAGTGCATCAGCAGTTTCCTGCATTTGGAAAACTGCAAACTGCCTCCATTTATGCATTTGTTTCTATTTCTCACCCCATTCTGGAGATGGACATCTGTCTCAAATTCAAGACATGTCTCAAGAAATGGGGGTCAGATGGCTGTCCATCTATTAGCAACATCATCCTAAAAGCATCTATGTTTTTACAGTAAAGAGAAACCATTACTTGACCTTGTAATTACCTGTTAAAATAATGCCCACAAAAATCCAAGCACAAAGAAAGATGTTTCCTGCACGAGGGCTGTAGTCTGTTGTGAGCTTTCCTTGAACAAGTGTAAAGACAATTCCAAATATCTATAAACAAACAAGTAACTTCATCAGAATCACACAGAAAAGAATCATCATTTTACCTTTACAAGTTCCAGGTCACATCTTATAGAAATCAAATTTTTAAAAAAACAGGACTATAGGAACACAACAAAGACTTAGCTAAGTGTAAGAAAGCCTTCCTAGACTCGAGCATAGTGGCCTTCGTGAACATTACTTCACTTGAAGAAATAAAACACTGTAACCTGTGCTGATGCATTAAGGAGACCTGATGAAGTGCCTTCAGACTCTGGATATGTAATTTCCACAGCAAATTCAAACCCAAGTGGAAGATAGCCAGTCATGAAGAACCTGTTGAAGAGGAGAGTAAGAGGATGACAAGTGTGGCCTTCATCTGTTACTACAGCTAAGAAAACCTAACATACACACACAGTATTATGAATTAGCTGGTATTCTGAACTGTCTGGTGTTCATGACTTAACATAATTCAGTAATTCCAAATAATAGTGACTGCTTCATTCCCTCAGTATGATCCAAGAATTTTAGCCACACGTCTTTCCCTTTAGGACAAAGCTGTTCAAACATGTTTGTCCTCTTTCCCATAACCACCGTACATATGAAACAACCTTTTCTAACGAGTCCACAAGCCATTCCATACTTGAAGCCAATTACTTTCAATTGAAAGACATACACAAACATCATCATTTGATCAGCCCAAATATCCATGCTGGAGGACAAGAAGAGACCATGAGTAGAGAGTGAAGCTGTACACTGGAACACCTGCTAGAAGCTGCTATGGAAGAAGCTGGGGGGACCAATGAATGAAGGGAAGAGAAGGGACTTAATGCAGCTGAGGTTGGTTGGTTTGTTTTTAAATTGAAACTCTCAACTCATTTCTGGTTTTATCTTGACTGTGTCTGAATACAGCAACATTCCCTCAGCACCTCTTGAGGCTTTTAGATTAGGTATTTATGAGCAGAGCTCATGCTCTTCAGAGCAAACAAAGCAACCAGCATGTTGCTTGGGCTAAGAAAGCATAGATTAATCAAAATGCAGAGAAGCCAGTCTTCCTAGATCTGCTCAGTGAAACTCTCATCACCTACACACTGGTCAAGAGAAAGCTTCAGCTTCACTGCAGACAGCTTTTTGAACTGGAACCAAACGAACTGACCACATAGAGACCTCTCTCAGGTCCATAAAAATGTTAAATGAAATTTACTGAAAAGTGAGTTACTTTAGATTTATTCTGATGTAACAGAAGGTGAAGCCCTAGTAAACCCTATCTGTGTTGTGAGCTAAACACATAGGCTGAGATCGTGGTGACAGAATACACAGCAGAATTATCTAGGTAAAACATTTAAATATGTTTCAGAACAGAACTGCAGTAAGTCTTGTAGTGCTCTTAAATTGCTCACCCAAGTACTCCTCCAGTCACGAACACTACTATAAGGTATCCGAGGTCCAGGGTGAAGGTAAATACCAGCAACCCAATGAAAGAGAGAATGTAAACAATCAGAGTAGTTTGCCTGCAACCCAACAACAACAAAAAATTAACATTGTTAACAGGAAGCCATAGTACCTTGCTGAAGCATGGAAGGATAACATGAACATTACATACTCCTAACAACTGACATTCTAAAGGTGTAAAATTTGCTTCATATAATTCTGCCTCAAACTTAGCATGCAGTGAGAACATATCCCTTCCTGAACTCTTAATTGTCTTGGCTATCTGTCTGCTTCACTCAAGGCTAAGGACACTTACTCAGACTCTCAAAGAATGGACAATCACAGAACATACTACTACTTTAAGACTATTTTAGTTCTTTGCTATGCTGTACCTCTTGGCCATTCTGCAGTGCTGCCTATTACACAATACATCAACACAGGAGCAGCTGAGTCCAACAGTATTAGCAATAAAAGTCAGCCCACCAAGAGGCAAGTCAAACAAATCTCATTACAGTGTTCTATTTATTTTGAATCTGGAATAAGGGATGTATTCCAAATTCTTAAAGCACATATTTATAAGCCAAAACACATGCAGAAACAAAGCCAGTCTACAGCATTAACATCCATTAGGCACAGGGGAGAACTACTCCATCACAAACAGTGCTCCAGGGCCGTGCTCGTTCCTGGGGGCACCACACCATGGATGATGAACCCATGAGCTCCTACCCCAGAACAGAGCTCTGCTCCATGGTCATCCCCCGAGTTAAACCAAACGTTACACTTACTAATAGGATCAGGAGTAGCATAAAAAAATTGAGAATCCATCAACTGGCCATTTTACAAAACAATGCAGAGCAGGCTTTGAGACTTTAAGCTTTCCTAGGAGAAGAAGCCCACTGGGCCATCTGGGCACTGTATGTAGAACCTATAGTGCTTTCCTTACACTCCTGAAGAGACAGGAGTAGATGACAAATCCCTGTGCATCTTTGCATTCTGCTCCCTCATTTCTTTTGGCCAATAACCAGTAAGAGTCTCAAGCTTTCGCTGTAGCCTCAGAAACTTGTCTCCATCAAGGCCACTAAAAGATCAGGGATGAACTGCATTTCATCAGCAGCTCATTTCAGCCCTTACATTGGAGTATTTTCCTAATGCAACTGCACAAGTCTCCTACCCCTAACCCCACACATGCCTACCCACACTTACTTGTATGTTTTAGTGTAATCCAGCCACAAACCACAAATAATCGAACCCACCATTCCTGCCACCACCAGTGTCAAGCCAATTCTCCCAGCGTTCACTTCTTCTCCCTTTCAACAAATATTTATATGGTGCTCATTAATAACTTGCTTCCACTCAGAGTCAAGTTCAGACCTCTTGGCAGTCATAAGTGCAAACAAACATTCCTATGACTCCCATAGCTGTAAGGTACAAGAAACTGTAGAGAGGTATAAAAGAAACCAAATGTCCGAGCACACATAGCACCTACAAAATAAATACTGCCTCTGCAAATGTACAGTGGAAAAGATAAAGATAAGATCCAAGGAACTTACCTCATAATGAGTTACTATCATCTGGTTTAATAATGTGGAGACAGAATAAAATGCCCCAGTCATAATACCTGCAGTACCAGGAAAAAAGCTTCAGTCATTCCAGGTGCAGCCATGCAGATCTGCTACCCTAAAGAATTAATCTTTTGACATTTAAGACTCACAACACAAAACCTTTTAAAAGATAAAATCTCTTCACTGGACATATAAGTGGTATTTTGCATCCTTACAGATTTGCCAGCACTGGTACCTGAGTAAATAAAAGTTTGACACTCCCTCCCTCATACAAAACCCCCCACAATTAAAATTCTATGTGCTTTTGGCCCACATTTGAAACTTTCTGCCAGACTACAAGTAGATAGCACCACTTACCGTAACTGATTAGCAAAAGTATAAATGGAATATTTTTGAACAAGTTAATAATGGACTGCTTGTAGGAGTAATCCTCAGGAGGTTTAGTCTGCAGGACTGCTTGAGAGTGACTAGGAGGGTATTTCGGCTTTTCTTCAAACACTGGGGAAAAAGAAAAAGGAACAATTTTTAATTCATCTCTAACAAACTATTGTGCTTTTTTTTTTCTCCTTTTTTTTTTGGAAGCTTGATGAATTTCAGAAGATTGACTTGTAGTTTTAACACCTCCAAGAAAAAAAAAATCTAGATTTTCTCATGGAAGAATTAAGTCACAGCCACAAAGGATGTGTTATTTGGTCACATCTGGTTGCTACCAAAAAATGGTCAGACTTCATCTGCAATGTGTCGAGACCTTTGCATCTGAATTGTAAGATTAACAGAGTGAATTCACATTATATCATAAGTCGTTGCAGCAAAGAAACTAAGAGAACTGAATATTCTGAAGGAAATCACTCACGCGAAGCACGACATAGAGTGAAATGGTTGTTGCGTAACCCTGGCACAACAGGTAAGTGAACACAAACTGGAAAAATTGTAGCCTCTACTTTGAGCAGTCAGCTGCTTTAAGTGAGACGCTGTAAACACTCCCTATAGTCAGCATGTAAATTCCAGTAATTTAAACACTTACCAACTCCTGTTAAGAAGAACAAAAGTGTGGACACTATCGCTGTTCCATAGAACATGATGCTGATGTTATGTGCCATAAGATCAGTATCATTCGGTGTATTTGGAACCAAAACAGGTGGCAACAAAAAGCCAATTGCAGTACCAAGCTGTAAAAGCAAGGAAAGAAAACCAAAAATCATTTCCCTATGAACATAAAAATTAACAGAAGTGAAAAGTCTTACCAGGTAGAATTCAGAATTGTTATCATAATAAGCATTAATAAAACTTTAGTATCACACTTCTGAGCCACTTGCTCTCGATGTTGTGTTACAATCAGATCTTCCATTACTCAGGTTTTAACCTTTTCATTTCTCAGTTAAACTACAATACTACACTTAGTGTATACATTTACACTACACCTAGTACTTATACAAGAATCTTTCACAGGAAAGTGAGAATACCACGCATGAACATAAATTTGTATCCTGCAACTGAAGGGCTAGAGATGACACAAGACTCCAGCTACTCTTGTAGAAATGTTCTCCTCCATTTGATGACACACTTCTGCCACTACAGTAACAAACGCTGACTGCAAGGCTTACTGCAGAACAGACAGAGCAGAGAAAAGCAAGAGAAAAGGAATATCTTTATTAAGAAACACAAAACCAAACCCAACAATTATTGCTAAGGAAATAAACAAAAATCACAGAACGAAGTAGCAGTGGGTTTGTATGCGGAGTAAATTCCAACATAACAACTGATTTTGCATTAAAGAGATATAAAACAGGGACTGAAATTTTGGGTATATATATAAAGCATTTTAAAACATGAAGGAACAAGTCCTGGACTACTCTCTAATTTCTCTCTTCTGCTCCCCCAAAACTAAATGGCATTTTAAAGTGTTGGAACATTTATTTTAGGTAAAATGAAATGAAAAAAGAGCACCAAAGACTGTAGTCCAACAATCTAGTAAGTACACACATTAGAGGTGTGCCACTGATCTTACAAAGCATCCTTTGGGCATACCCTGATGAGGGTTTTGCTACCATTTTTTGTCCCCAGGCCATCAGATTTACACAGTATCCAGTGGTCACAGGAAGAATTTGTCTCCTTTTGTCCTCACCCTTCAGTATGTGAACCCTACAAACATGACCTGAGTACACAGTTACTTTTTTCCTTAGGGATATTTTTTCCTCCCCCAATAGGAGCCCATACAGTACCGACAATATTCCAACAAAGTTGCGGGATACCATTTTCCATCGTTTACATCTAGAGAGGTTAAGGCCAGAAGGAAGTGTTCCTATGAATTTGGTGTGCCTCATTTAAGATGCCTAATACTTGTGGAGATCTGGCACTCCTAACCAGCCTTGACAGGCACATCACTGCATTCCCAGTGATCTGTGTTCCAATTGCAAACGATCAGCATCTCAAGAGGTGAGATCTAATTTTTGGTAACTACTCTGTTCCTTCCCTGCCTGAGGTCCCAGCAGCATTTGCTGCAGCTCTGAAGTTACACACACTATCTGATAAGCAATCGGATGACCAACAGCTCAGTGGGTTGTAGCAACCTGTTCTGTTACATAGTTCACCCTTGTGCAATTATCCAGTACAGTGAGACCCAACGAGAATGGGTACGCAGAAAGGAACTGCAATGGGATACACAGACAACATTACTTCTAACTTCCAAGTGCCTAACTTGTCATCTCACTTCTCTTTCAATCTAGCTTTTGAGAGTTTGGGTTGTTTGTTTGTTTGTTTTTAAGGAAGCAAAACCTGAGAATAGAGAAATTCTGTTGTTCCATTGGCAGAGGACCAGAAAGCACTTCAGCAGGCACACTGAGATCAGGCCTAGCTTCTGGAGGGGAATACACTCCAGAAATAACCACAGCCTTCTCTGTTCACATCCTGATCCTGTTTCCCTTGTCCATCTTTCTCATGGTTCCTATCCACGCAATCCCCGTTCTCCCGCTCCTGTCCTGCACCACTTCAACCCCACATCTCAGCATCCAAGTGAAGCATCAGTTTCAGACTCCAAGCTGGATGCTTGACACTTTACTGCATAACTGAAAACCCAGTAACTCCTTGCTACTGGGAGGACTGCTGTGCGTCAGGAAGAGTGGAAATTTATCTGTCAAAGATACCTTTAACTTGATACCAGGATGCAGATCCAAAATTTTTGCCTTACTGCTGAAACAATTTCTGAAATCCTCAGTCCAAAAGGGACAGTTGACTTCTCCTCTGGAAAACTTCGATACAAAATCTTGTTTTAGAAGAACTGCGAACAGCCAGGTATCAGCTAATGAGGAATCAGCTAGGTTACCACCCTAACTGTAAATATGTAACATTAATGTCACCTCTGTCATAATCCAAAGTGCACAAATATAAAATCATTATATTCACATCAGAACAAACAAATCCCCCATTATCTTAACAAAACTCTACCTATGACCTCAGTCTGCACCAGTGATACTGATTTGAATCTCAGCAATTTTTTGCCACAGGAAAAAAAACCAAACAAAAAACACTGGGACAGTGGCAGGAGGTGAGAACAAGGTTATAGAAGGAAAAAGTATCATACCTGCACCTGTGCTTTCAGATGCACCTGTTCCAGCTCTCTGAAACTGGCCAGGACCAGGGAGCTTGAGGAAATCCGTGACTCAGTTATTAGCTCCCCACAATGATGTGAACTATCACAGCGTTATGCAAACTTCACGAGTCACCAGGGTACTGACTACTGGCACCTGGCAATTAGAGGCCGTATTTTAAAAAGCAGAAACCAATACATGTTGGCGCTGGGGCTCTTCATGAAAGTTCACGTACTTCACACCCCTCCAACCGGGGGTGGATTCAGTCAAATGAATCAAAGTGCCAAAATGCAAGAGGAAGAGGAAGTGGAGAAGGACCACTTCTGAAAAGGGTCTCGACTGATGTACTGCCGGCAGCTGATGGAAGCGTGTGAGCCGCCACACGCTGCCACATGGCCCGGCTCCCGAACGGCCGGGCTGGCCAGGCAGCGCGGGACGCAGCATCACCGTGCGCTTGGCCCTGCCTCCTCACCTGTCCACTCTCCCAAAACCATATCCTGGAGAAAGCCTTTTCCCACTTAAGCACCTTACTTTTAACTCGATGCCCAACTCCAAGGAAGCCCGCTTTTCCGAAGCCTCTCTCGCTCCCCTGCGGCCCTACCTGGTTGCCCAGCACAGCCACGGCGCAGGCGGTGGAGACCTCGGTGGGGCCGAACCAGACGGAGGCGATGCGGGAGGGCAGCCCCAGGATGAAGACCTGGGCGACGGCGCAGACGGCCTGAGCGGCCAGCGTGAGCGGGTAGCGCTGCGGGGCCAGGCTGCCGCACTTGAGCCAGGCGCCCAGCGCGTTGAGCCCCGCGCCCAGCAGCGCCGTGAGGCGCAGCCCGCGGGCATCCAGCAGCCAGGTGGCCGGCAGGATCAGCGGCACGTAGGCCACCATGTACACCATGGACAGCCAGTCGATCTGCGTGAAGGAGACGCCGTAGAAGCCGGCGAAGACGTTGCTGAGGATGCTGTACTGAATCCACTGGAAGGCGTTCACCAGCGAGTAGCAGCTGAAGACGGCCAGCACCGC